>JAULBY010036423.1:0-14432 GCA_032358315.1 Ophiocytium majus | reverse complement strand
GGGAGGGGATAGCAGCAGAAGGGCGGGCGGAGGAGGGGGAGGGTGGTGATGGCAACACTGCTTGCGCCAAGAAGAAGAAGAAGAGGAGCAAGAAGAAGAAGAAGGGCAAGGCGCCTGCGCAGGAAATCATGGCACCCGTCACGGCTGCCACTGCTGTGCCTGCTAGCACGGAGGCGGGCGGCGGCGGCGGCAGCACGGACGGCTGCAGCGAGGGCGGCGGCACGGTGGTGGGGGCGGCGAGCACAGCAGCGGCGGCGCCAGGCGGCGACGGTGCGACGTCGTGCGTGTGCGGTGGGGCGGGTGGCGGCGGGTGCATCACAGACGGCTGCAGGGGGGGAGGCGGCGTGGCGGTTGGGGGGGCGGCCACAGGCGCAGCGCCAGCGGCAGGAGCGGCTGTGGAGGTGCCAGCGCCAGCTGTTGCACGGCTGGAAAAGCTGGTGGTGGCGGACGTGGCAGCGGGTGCGGCGCTGCCAGTGGAGTCAGCGCCAGCGACGCCAGCGAAGGCGGCGGCGACGGCGGCCGCAGCGTCTGCGCAGCCGGCGTGCGCAGCTGCTGCGGCGCCCACCAAGCGGCTTCCGCCCGCACGTGAGTGCGTGGGTGCTGCTGCCAAGGCTGCTGGCGACCAGGCGGCGGCGCCAACACGGGGCGCGGTGGGCAAGGCGGGTGCGGCGGGCGCAGCCATGAAGGCAGGAGGGCGCGGGGCACCACCGGCGGCATCACAGCGGTTGCCAGCTGCGGCGTCCACAGCGGCCAAGCAGATGGGGGCGGGGCAGGCAGGCAAGGCGGCTGTGAAGGCGCAGCACACCGCACCCGCTGTCGCAGCAGAGGCACCCCCGGCAGCCGTCAGCGAGGCCGTGGCGCCTGTCGTGGCGCCAGCAGCTGATCCCGCACCGGCCGCGCAGCAAGCAGCCGCCGACACCACACAGCTCAACCGCAGGGCGCGACGCAAGTTGATGAGGGCGGCGGAGCAGGAGCTCGCGCGTGAGGAAGCGTCCGCTGTCGCGGATGGCGCCGCTGCGGCTGCGGCTGCCACCGCCCAGGGTGAGCCGGCGCTGCCCAGCAGCAGTGGCAAAGCGCGGGCCCGGGAGGGCGACGCTAGCGCATCAGGGGGCCCTGGCAGCGTGTCGCTGGTGGGCGCTGCTGCACAGGTACCGGGGGCAGCAGGGCCACAGGGGGGCGGCGGCCTCAGCAGTGGGGTCGCGCCCCCTGCTGGGGGCCAGCGCAAAAAGGGCAAGGCGCCGGAGCAGGCGCGCGCGAACCAGGACGCGCCTAGGGCTGCGGGTGTGGGCGGCGGCTCAGCTGGCGGTGGTGGTGGTGCCTGTGCTGGGGCAGAGAGCGCGGCAGCGGCAGCGGCGAAGGCGGCCAAGCCATCTGTGGGCGCACCACCAGAGGCGGCTGCAGCGCCAAGTGGCCCTGGAGCTGGCGTCGCACCTAAGGCGGGGGTGGCGGCAGCACTCGACACCGTGCTAGAGACCCTGAGGGTTTGGCGCAAGCTGCGCCTCCTCAACGTGGATTCCGATGGCAACTGCCTCTTTTCGGCAGTTGCCCACGTGGTGTATGGCGATGCCCGGCTGCACCGGCTGGTGCGCATGGCGTGCGTCATTTACATTGCCAGCCACGCCACCGAGTTCGCGTCATACCTGGACAACGACGAGTCGGTTGCGGAGTACGCGGACAACATGTCCAAGGTCAGGAAACCTAGGACTGTGCAGTGAGCAGCGAGCACACCTTCATGTGTGCATACGCCCTGGGGCAACCTGATGTTGGTTGCGTAAGCGATTCGTACCTGGTCAGTAGTTTTTGGGTGCGGTGAGAAGATGTTGAAGTTGGGCACCAGGGCTGTGCTGCAGGTGCGCATACTTGTCCAACATTGTGAGTGCTGTGGCCTCAAGTGCAGCTAATAAACTGCCATCAGAAAGTATCGCCACCCCCGCCAATTCTTTTTGGCATAGGCAGAGAGTCATGTGTTCTTGCAGCTCACCACAAAACCGCAAAGTCGACACACGAGACCCAACATCCACATGCTGCACCAGCGGTTTGTGCGCTTTTTGAACACAACTACCCACACACGTCTGTCACTGCATAAGCAGTGTTTAAGCACACACTCATGCGCACCCTATCCATGCCATGCCCCCCATTACCGTGCGCGCAGTGCGGCAAATGGGGGGGAGCTGAGGACCTGATCGCATTGAGCGAGGTCTACCAGTGCATCTTCGAGGTGTGGTCCGATGAGGGCAGCGGCGTCGGCGTCTGGGCCCGGTACCCGCCCTGCGACGACCGCAACGAGCGCGGTGCCCCAGGCGGCGGCCGCAGCATCGTTGGCCGCAAGGTGGTGCCCCTGCTGCTCCACGGCAAGCACTATGGCGCCCTGCTGCCAACGCAGTGCGCCAACCCCCCTCCTCTGTTGGACTCTGTGCCGGGCGCACTGGAGAAGGAGATGCTGGCGCAGGCATTGCGGCGACGTACGGAGCTGCTGAGCAAGGCCCGCACACCCGCCCAAAGGAAGGCCGTCAGCACACCGCCGCTGCCCACAGTGGAAAGGCTGCGCACGGTGGTGCAGGAGATCAAGGCGGCACTGAACCCGCAGGAGGCGCCTTGGGAGGTGCAGCGCAGAGGGAGGGGGCGGCAGAAGGGCGGGTAGCAGGCCCCGCGTGATGACACGGAGAAGTGGTGGCGACCGCGTGCGTGTGAACGCTAGCCGTGCTCAGCAGCTGCTGTCGCTGCATTTGTAGGGCATTTGCGCGTGCCATTGTTGGTTTACAGCGCCTGACGAGTAATCGGCTGCCGAGCACAGCTGTAGCCATAAAGGCATGCATGTGGGGGTTCGTGTAGCTGCAGCCCTGGCAACGCCTGCATAACTTGCCATGCGCCGTCGCGGCGTTCAAGTGTTTACAGGCAGCATACCAGTCACTGCGCGGTGTGCCAGGTGCCTGCGCAGTTTACAGTGTTGGGGGAGTTTACGGTGTTGGGGGAACTCTAGTTGTCGCACCTTTTACGTTTTGTGCGCACCGTGTCTGTTTTTGTTTTGGTAACCAGCAACACTGCTACTTGACCAAGTCACGCCATTTTGCACGCCTGCTTCTCCTGCCATTCTTGCACGCCTGCCTCTGCTGCCATGTGCTGAGAATTTGCCCCACTCAAGCTGTTAGGTCTTATGCTGCCTAGACATCCTCCGGCACCGGCATACATGGCATGGGCGTGGACACTTGTGGCATGTGGTATGCTAACATGCGATGTGTCTGCTCTGGTCACTTGCAAGCAGCACAATGGCACTGCAGGTGGCATGATGCGTACGCATGAGAGATGCAGGGGGAGCAAGTGTTGAGGTTTGTGTATTAGTCATAGAGGCATGAGGGCATGTGTGCACCAGCTATACTACGAGATGTATGGGTGGGTCGATGTTGAAGATGAAATTGTGCATCAAACCGGTGTGGAAGCGCAACGCCGTCAATGGCCCGTCACCATAGACACCGCCGCATGGTGTTCCGGGAGCTGGGGGGTGGGAGCAGGTCCCCTGGGACATGGGGCTGTAATCAGTTAGAGTAGTGCTCTGGCAACATGCCAGGCTTCCCTTAGAGTACTGAGCATTGTCAGTTTTTTCGCTACCTGTCTGATTTTCACTGTGTGCACAGCGCTTTCCGCGCCCTAAGTTGAGTTTAATAAGAGTACACCGCCGCCAGCTTTGGTCTGTGCGCGCGTGCTTGGGTGAGCGATGGTCCCGTTCTCGCTTGAAATTCCCCCGGCCTGTGCTTGTGTGCATCGGCGACCAGCCCTGCAATGTGGAGCATACATCCATGCCACCATTTCAGGCATTATGGTGCTGCCACGGCAACACCTCTTGCCTGTGTGCGAACTTGACAGGTCAGGGCATGCACCCTTTACGCCATGGCGTGTGCATGTGTCACACCGCGAAGCTTTCCCGCATCATGGCAAAAGAGCACGCCTGTGGTTTATTCATTATGCTTGTGGTTGGGCGTTTTGGTGGACACAGCCACCCAGCACATGCCTACCGTAAATGACGGATTATAATGCCCCCCCGCGTTGTCAGCGGCGGGGTTTCCTGTTGCGAGCGCTGGGGTCGTTATACAATGCACTCGCGTTATACAGAGTCCCCCCGCGGTAGCAGCGGGAGCACGCCTTGCTCCCTCCCCCTCGCCGCGCGGTATCAGCGGGAGCTCTCCCCACTGCTCCTCCTTCGTCTCTCTCGCGCCTCTTCAGAGGATTGCAACCGAAACACATGAAGGAGGTTTCTTACTTCTGAAGTGTGTGCAGTGTGGCACCCTGCTCCGTGCCAAGACACCGCCCAGGATGACAGCGAGCAGCATGGCAATGCCGCTGTCGCCGCCTCAGCGGCACGGTGCATAGCTTCCCCCCCATGTTACACAGAGTAGTACACCCCCTCGTTATACATGCATGGTGCCCCCCCCCGCGGTATACAGCATACCCCCCTTGTTAACCCCGCCAGCCCGGCGCCAGCCTCGCGGGGGGGCGGTATACAGGGTCATATGACGCTGCATAACGACCCCCTCGTTAAACAAGACCCCCGTGTTATAATCCGTCATTTACGGTACCAGCAAGCGATTGCACCATATTCACTTGATTTTCAGCGTGCATATTGCACAAAGTCCCACTTGTACTTGTCGCAGGAAGAGCGCACATGGCAGGCGCGCGCCGCACACACAATGTGCCGTGCAGCACTGGTGCCACGGAGCGGTACTGTCATTGATGCATTCAGCCTGTACCTGGCCGCAGTGCACCCCACTGCCCTGACTGCTGCACATGTCTTGTGGGGCCAATGCCCTGGGGCCATCGTTCCTACCGCCCCGTATGTGACTTCTGTACAGCTGTGCCGGCAGTGCGCGCTGCGGGCAAGGCACACTCTCTTGTTGGATACGCTGTACTCTGCCCACGGGACGGCAGGCGCAAATGCAGCAATGGTGTCCGTGCGATACAGCAATGCAGGAAGCAAGCCGCCCTAATCCCATGCAGGCACTACAGTACTTATGATGGCAGCGGCGGGACTGCAATGCATGCCACGCGTGCAATGGCGGGAGAACGCACTGCATGCCGTGTGTGCAACGGTGCCAGCACACGCGCAGGTGCATCCGGATGGTCGTCGCAACAGCAGCAGTGCTCAGCAGCATCATGGCCACCTCGCAGCGGCGCATGCTGCTCATCACAGCAGCTGCAGCACCAGTGCCTCTGAAATATAACTGTATTGATCACACCAGCGCGCCCCCCCCCTGCATGTCCAGGGAGCTGCTCTCGGCGGCCCACGCCTAGAGCATGTTGCCCTCGGCTGACCAACCAGGCCCCACTCTGCCTGAGGTACCGTGCCCAGCAGCGGTCCCTCCAGAGATTCGAGCAGGCCCTGGTCGGTCAGGGGGACGTCGATCAGGTGGTCCGCCAGGGCTCTTGCACAGCGCGCAATGGTTATTCCGACGGCCTCCAGCTGCGCGCTGGACCTCGCGACATCGCCTGTCCCCCGGCTCCTCAGGTGTCTGCACTCCGGTGGTGCGTCGACATGGTACAGCAGCCCTTCGATGCACACGTCCAGCGGAGGGTAGACTGCTTCCAGCGCTGTCCCATGGTACACCAGCCCATCGATGTACACGCCCAGGGGAGGGTACCGGTACGCTTCTGGTGCTGGTGATGCTTGTGTTGGTGCTGGTGCTCCTGCTGGCGGTGGTGTTGCTGGTTGCAGTGATAACCCTCGCGCCGCTTGGACTGCTGCTGCTGGTGGTGTCGTGTCGGCAGGCGGCAGTGGCGCTGGGAACAGGTCTCCAGCTACTGTTGGTGCTGCTAGGAGGCGTGCCGCCGGTGCTGCTCGGGCTGAAGCTGCTGATGACGCTGCTGGTGCCGTTTTGCCGCACTTGGCAGCAGCAGCCATGCGTGTTGCTCTCGCTTTGGCGGCGTTCGCCTGCAACTTCCGGATGTGCGCCTTCACTCGAGGCATCACGCACAAGAAGCGCGCGCCCTGGTGGCCGCCGTTCTACCGCTTGTGTTTTCAAACTGTGTGCACTCAGTGGCACTGAGTGTGTGTGTTACCAACTGCCATTATTGTGGAGGACACGCGTGCGGACGAAGTCGAACTGACTTACCAGCGTTGTTCTTGCACGCACGGCAAGTTCCCAACGTAGCTTTCGAACGGCAACATCACCTGCGAGACGCACTTTGGCCAGGCTGTGGGCTCGTGCAGCTATCCATTGCTTGATGTCAGGAGGCGTGCTGCACCTTGACATCCCCAAGCCCCAGTGGGGGACGGGTGCAAACTCTACTGCGAGATCTTGCACACACCAGCCCGTGCACCGATGGCTGCTCAGGCACGGCAAGCGCAGCAACGACCCACGACCACCACCAACACCAACTACGATGCCACCGACATCGCCGACGCTACAAGCAACACCAGCAGCCGTGACATCGATGGCTCGGGACAGCAGTCACCTCCTGGCCTGTCCTCCACCATTGCCGAAGTAGTGGAGCTGAGCTGCCTGGCCCTGAGGCTGGACCTCCCCCCCCATGCACCCCCCACCCTTCCCCCCCTCCTGCCGCGCGGAGTGCTGCTCACCGGTGGCGTTGGCACAGGCAAAACCCTGGCCCTGCGACACGCGTGCACAGCCCTTGCTCTCAGAGGCGTGCATGTGCTGCCGCTGCAGTGCCAGTCCCTGCTGGCAGAGGCACCGCGAGCCCGGGGGGGCGGGGGGGGGGGAGCAGGGGGGCTGCTGGCGTCCGCCCTTGCACAGCTGGAGCGTCACACCCTTTCTGTGGTAGTGCTAGATGACCTGGACGCACTCTTGGAGGAGCCGCAGGGGCTGGGGGCGCCAACCTCAAGTGGGGCCACCGAGCGCTCCCACGCCTTTGCATCCCTGCTGGCGTTCCTGGAGTCCCTGCAGCCCCCCGCTGCGCAGGGCGCGGAGGGGCGGGGCTGGCGAGCCGCGGCCGTGGGCGCAGCGCACCGCCCACCCTCCACACTGCCGCCCAGCCTGCTGGGACGCGGCGGCTTTGACACGGTCCTGCGCATGCCCGCGCTCACCGCGGCTGATAGGCGCGCTGTCTTTTCCCACCTGCTGCGCGCCGATGCGGCCGCCGCCGCTGCCGGCAACGCCGCCGTTGGAAACAGCGACAGTGGTGGTACATGCGCGCCCGCTGCTGCTGCAGCTGCTGCGGAGCAGTGGGCAGACAGGCTGGCGCATGCGACGCCCGGGTTCACCGGCGGCGACGCGAACCGCCTGGTGGCCGCGGCCACGGCTGAGGCGCGCGTGCGCCAACTCGCCCGCCACACCACCGCCGCCGCCACCGCCGCCAGCGGCAACCCAGATGTAACAGGCACCCACGACCGCCCCGGCACCGCCGCCACCACCGGCAGCGGTGGCAGCAGCGCTCAGCGGCAGCGGCGGCCGCAGCTGTGTTGGACGGATTTGTCGCGGGCGCTGCCGCGCGTGCCGCCGTCGGAGCTGCAGGGCGTGGAGGCGGCGGCACTGGCGCGCGGCGCTCCCGAGGGGTGGGGCGCCGTGGGAGGGTATGCGGGCGTCAAGGCGCGGCTGTCGCGGCTGGTGCAGTGGCCGTGGCTGCACACGGACCTATTTGAGGTGCGCGGATTTGGTGTGTGTGCAGCAGCGCGAGCTCAGTTTGGGGGGGGACGGGTGGAGGGGGGGCGGCAGCACTGTCGCCGGTGTGCATGTGGGGGTGCAGCTGGCGGGCGGGTGGCGTGCGTGGCTTGCTGGTGGTGCCGTTCAGCGCTGATGATGATTACCCCCCCGCCGTCCGCCATGGCCTGAGTGCGGCTTCTGTCATCCACACAGCAGCTGCTACTGATGGTCCCTCCCACGCGCCTACACTTGTACGCAAGGCTGGCTCACCAGACTCACACACTGGCCGGGCGCACTCATCCATGCGTGCACTCGCTATGTGCATGTACTCCTTCAATGCATGCACTCACCTTGCACTTTTGAATTTTGCTTTCCGTGGTTGTGCGGTGCATCTTCCGTTGCACGCGCGTGTGCTCAGCGCATGGGTCTGAGCTCCGTGGCCGGGGTGCTGCTGGAGGGCCCAAGCGGCTGCGGCAAGACCCTGTTTGCGTATGCGCTCGCAGGCGAGTGCAGAGCCAACTTCATCATGGTGAGTATTGCGCACGTACTTCAGGGAGGAACTTGGTGGTCAGATGTTCAATCCGCCAAGACGCCTTGTCAGCGGGGTTTCTCTGAACCGCTTCAAGGAGCAAAGTGTTGCTATGCCGCCATTTCACCAGTGTGGCGAGTGTGCGGCTGAGACTTATGCAACGCCGCTTGCCTGCGCGGCGGCGGCCAGTGCACACGTAGACGATGCCCATGACACATGCCCCCCATTTACGGTGGTGCCAGGCCGCCGCCACCAGCATCGCTTATGCCTCCGCCGCCACCACTAACAAACGCTGCTGCACCTTCGCCACCAAAACACCCATGCATCACAGCGACTCTGCCAATGCACCACCGCCTAACTCGCCGCAGGTGCGCAGCAGCGCTCTGCTGAGCCCCTACCTGGGCGAGTCTGAGGAGAACGTGCGCGCCCTCTTTGCGCGGGCGCGCGCCGCCGCCCCCTCCATACTGTTTCTGGATGAGATGGACGCGCTCACGGCTGCGCGGGGCATGGGCGGTGGCGGCGGCGGCAGCGGCGGTGACGAAGTGCAGCTGCGCCTGCTGAGCACACTGCTCAATGAAATGGATGGCGTGGGCGGCGGCGGCGGCGGCGGCGGCGGCGCCAAGGTGCTGGTGCTGGGCGCGACCAACAGGTGTGCACCCGACGGCTTGGCTGTGTGTGTGCGTCGCTGTGGTTGCTGTCAGGCGCGCAGAGTGAGATCTGTGTTCACGGTCCACATGGCACTGGGAAGTGCCAAATTGGAGTGCGGAGAAGATGGCACTGAAAGGCGGCGGGCACACCGGTATGGGCTGGCACCGGCAGAAGCCCCACACCAGTAACGTTGCAGCTCACCAGCTGCCTCACCATGCACACGCCGCAGCCATAAGCGCGCTGCCGTTCCATAACAGCACCTCCACTTGCTGGGTGCATGCCGGTGGCCGCCATGCGTGCGTGCCGCCAGGCCGGAGGCAATGGACTCGGCGCTGCTTCGACCTGGGAGGCTGCACGAGTGCGTGCGCATCGGCGCGCCCGACGCCCAGGACCGCCTGGACATACTGCGTCTGTACACACGCGACATGGCCCTCTCAGCGGACGTGCGCACCCCTGCCACCGCCGGTCATGGCACGGGCGCCGCCGCGGCCAGCATGTCGCCCGCAGCAGCATCGGCGGCCAGTGGCGGCGGCAGCGGCGACAGTGGTGGCAGCACAGGCGGTGGTGGCAGCACAGGCGGTGGTGGCGGCGCTGGCAGTGACGGCAGCAGCGTTGGTGGCGGTGGCGGTGCTGGTGGCGGCGGCGGCGCAGGCTGCAGTGCGGGGGGTGCTTCTGCTAATGGTGCCGGTGCCGGGGGCGCAGACGATGCGCGTGAGGCGCTGCTGCGCGAGCTGGCGCGGGACGCTGTGTCCGGCAGAATGACCGGCGCGCACCTGCAGGTGACATGCCGTGCCCGGCGTACCGTCCATTTTTCTGTGGCAGTGTTGTGGCCCCTTCGGGGTACATGCGGCACGGTGACATACATGGCGCCGGCTTGCGGACCTTTGGTGCCCACATGGCCGCCCACATGGTAATGTGTGTGCACTCCGAGGCCCTGCGCTTGGTATCATGCACCAATCCCCTGGGACGTCCAGCGGCATCCGCCACCGCGCTTATCGCCAGGTGTCGCGCACCCGCAAAACGGTGTGAGTTTCAGTGCAGACACGCCGCCTGTTGGTATCTGAAGCTGCGAGCTGCTCCTCCCCCCCCCTGCCCCCCAGCCTATGCCACAACAACGGGCAACTGCCACAAAGTCATCACCTTGGCTTGCCAGCACCAGTTGCGCATTGTCGGCTGCACCGCTTGCTCTGTAAGCCCACTGCTACTGTGCGCTGTGCTGTGCTGTGGCGGGTGCGCGTGTGGGCGTGCAGGCGGCGTGCCGCGAGGCGGCAATGGCGGCACTGCGTGAGGACATGGGGGCGGCGTGCGTCAGCGAGGCACACCTGCGAAGCGCGCTCGCGGCGCAGGCGAATAGTGCCGCCGGCGTTCGGCAGTAGCGCACACCAGGCTGGCAGCCACACTGCAGCGCCCTGTCGGCGGCACACACAGGTGGTGCAGGGCCAGCTGTGAGGTGCATGGCAGTCTGTAAAGAATGTGTACATACCGAGCGTGGCTGGCAGGTTTGTGCCTGTCGGGCCTTTTGTTTCTGCCTGGTATTGCGGCAGCCCTACGCGTGGCGCATTGGCCTTGGCTTAGTGCCCAGAGCATGCGCTTGTGTACACAAGGGTTTTGGAGGAGTGGTGTCTTGAGCTTTTAAACTCCACTGCTTCAGCTTAGGGCAGTGAGCGCTTCACGTCTGCTGGGTCATTGGTTGGTGGCCCATTAAATGTACTGTTATGTACTGCCGTGTTACCTCAGTACATGTTGCACCCCGGCAGCTGATGTGACAGCACCCATACGCGCTTGGGAGGTCTGCACTTACAGCTGGCGGCCATTTCTTTTTTGTGGACATGTGGACATGAATACGATAAGTGCACTACACTGCCACATCTTTCACCACTGTGCACTACACTGCCACATCTTTCACCGACGCGCACTGCCGGCTCGCACTGCGTTCACACCACAGCAACTGCCAGGTTGGTGCACATTCAAACTTTGAACGAGCGCACTACTACTATAAACTCCCCAATGGCAGGACAGGCAGTAGGTATTACACTATCTGCATCGCACTGCGTGTATCACTTTAGTACCGTTGCCATTACTATGATTATTAGTACATTAGGTACACACTGTGTGCTTGCTCCAGCTTCTGACCACCAGTCGAAGTGGATGCCAAAGTACTAGTAGTACATGGTCCATCGCTGCCACACCTACCTTGACATATAGTGATGACGCTACCTCCAGAGTACTACGTACTACATTGTGATGCCTGCGGTGGTGCGCCACGCCCTCCATCCTTGTTGATGTATGTAGGTTTTCAAACCTACAGACCTGTAGCAACTCAGAGCAGTGCTTACTTGGAATGACCGATTACACCCAGGTGGCAGGCGTGTGTCTCCCACCAAGTCTTTCTGACAGGCTTTTGTTAACCTGTAGGAAAGGAGTACGCGCCATGCCGCCTGCAATGCCGTTGTGCTGTCACGCGCCAAGTGCATGTTTACGTCACATGTTGGCGTGGCCACATGTCACATGTGCTGTGATGACGCGCATGCTCATGAAACTGTTACACCTCTATAGTGTGCGGGCGTGCAGCAGCAAATGAGCTGCCACATGCTGTGCACATCTCGCTCGGCATTCAGCACGTGCGCGACAGTGCAGCTTCAAAACACATGGCAGCACAGGCAGACGTGCAAAAATGGCGCAGTTTGGCTCAGAACCCATGTCGCTGATTACCACAGCATACATATAGCAGGCACAGTGTACGCAACATGTAAATGTGTGACAGCTAACTTTGCAAGACCCAATAGACACCCTGTCACACCGCCGCCACTGACCTGGAAAACTGCCTGTACAACGCACTTCAGTACATGGTCACATGCCGCAACGGGCCGGCGGCGCACGGCAACTCAACAACATTGCTGGCGTTGCCGCGCCTGCAGCTGCAAACCCTCACATGTATGCCTTTACACATGGCCACAGGTGCGCTGGGCAGCCGACTAACTCGGTGAGCCAGCCACTGGCAACCAACAAGCGCACGCGCAAATGCCCTACACGCACAGCGACAGCAGCTGCTGAGCACGGCTAGCGCTCGCATGCACCCGGTCACCACCGCCTCTTGGTGTCAACACGCGGTCCCTGCTGCACGCTCTTCTGCCGCCCCCTCCCTCTGCCCTGCACCTCCCACAGCGCCTCCTGCGGGTTCAGTGCCGCCATGGTCTCCCGCACCGCTGTGCGCAGCTTTTCCAATGTGGGCAGCGGCGGTGTGCTGGCGGTCTTCCTCTCGGCGGGTGTGCGGGCCTTGCTCAGCACTGCCTTGCGTCGCTGCAACGCCTGCACCAGCATCTCCTCCTCCCGCTTACCGGGCACAGAGTCCAACAGAGGGAAGGGGTTGGCGCCCTGTGTTGGCAGCAGGGCGCCATAACGCTCGCCGCGCAGCAGCAGGGACACCACCTTGCGGCCCTGGGCGATGCGGCTGCCGTCTGGGTCAGCGGGCTTGTTGGGGTCGTCGCCGTGCCGGTACCAGGCCCACTCGTGCTCGCCGGTGCGGTCGTAGATCGACACCTTGAAGCCGCCGCTGCCGTCCGGGAACCACACCTTGAAGACGCAGTCGTACACCTCGCTCAATGCAATGAGGTCCGCAGCTATCCCCCATTCGCCGCACTGCGCGCACAGTAAGGGGGGCATGGATTGGGGTGAGCATGAGTGTGTGATTGTGCAGTGACAACGTTGTGTGGGTAGTGGCGTTCAAAGCGCACAAACCGCTGGTGCAGCATGTGGACGATGGCTCTGGTGTCCTGTACTTTGTGCGCTTAGTGGCGAGCTGCAAAAGAAACACGCCTGTGTGCCTACGTCTGTAGGGTGTCGTTGGAGGTGACGATGCTTGTTGGGCGGCAGTTCATTCGGTGTTCACAGTGTACATGATATTGGACAAACATGCGCAGCTCACAGCTCTGGTGCCCAACTTCAACATCTTCTCACCTCACCCAAACATTACCGACCAGTACGAATCGTGTACGCAAAGCACACCACATTGCCCCAGGGCGTAACACACATAAATGTGTGCTCACTGCGCAGTCCTAGGTTTCCTTACCTTGGACATGGCGTCCACGTGGTGGGCAACCGACTCGCCGTGGTGCAGGTACGGGCTCCCCTTGAGCGTGATGGCATGGCTGGCGATGTGGGTCACACATGCCATGCGCACCACCCGGTGCAGCAGCGCATCGCCATAGGCACCGTAGGCAACTGTTGCAAACATGCAGTTGCCATCCGCCTCCACGTCGTAAAGGCGCAGCTCGTGCCAAACCCTCAGGGTCTCTAGCACGGGGTCGAGTGCTACCGCCCCCCCCGCCTTCGGTGCGACGCCAGCTCCAGGGCCACTTGACGCGGCTGCCACCTCTGGTCGCGCGCCCACCGATGGCTCGGCTGCCTTCGCCGCTGCCGCTGCCGCGCTCTCTGCCCCAGCACAGGCGCCACCACCCCCCCCAGCTGAGCCGTTGCCCACACCCGCAGCCGTAAGCGCAACCAGCTTCGCGTGCGCCTGCTCGGCCCCCTTGCCCTTTTTGGCCTGCCCCCCAGCAGGAGGCGCGACCCCACTGCTGCGGCCGCCGCCCCCCTGTGGCCCTGCTGCCCCCAGTACGTGTGCAGCAGCGCCCACCGGCAGCACATCGCCAGGGCCCCCTGACTCGCTAGCGCCGCCCGCGCGTGCCCACGCGTTGCCACTGCTGCTGGGCGCAGGCTCACCCTGGGCGATGGCAGCCGCAGCCACAGCGGCGCCATCTGCGCCAGCGGATGCTGCCTTGAGCGCGAGCTTCTGTGCCCTCTTCGCCCTAGCCCGCTCCCTGTGGTTGCCCTGGAAGGTGTCAGCGCTTGCGTGCGGCGCGGCCGGCGCGGCACCAGCTGCTGGCGCGACGACAGGCGCCACGGCCTCACTGACGGCTGCGGCGGGTGCCTCTGCTGCGACTGCGGGTGCGGTGTGCGCCTTCGCAGCCGCCTTGCCTCCCTTCCCGGCCCCTTCTGCCCTGCCGCCGTGGACGCTGCAGCTGGCAGCCGCTGTGATGCCACCGGCGGCGCCCCGCGCCCGCCTGCCTTCATGGCTGCGCCCGCCGCGCCCGCCTTGCCCACCGCACCCCGTGTTGGCGCCGCCGCCTGGTCGCCAGCAGCCTTGGCAACAGCACCCACGCACTCACGTGCGGGCGGAAGCCGCTTGGTGGGAGCCGCAGCTGCGCCCTTCCCCGCGCACGCCGGCTGCGCAGACGCCGCTGCCGTCGCCGCCGCCTTTGCTGGCGTCGCTGGCGCTGCCCTCTCTGGCAGCGCCGCACCCGCTGCCACGCCCGCCACCACCAGCTTATCCAGCCGTGCAACAGCTGGTGCTGGCACCTCCACAGCCGCTCCCGCCGCTGGTGCTGCGTCTGTGGCCGCCCCCCCAACCGCCTTGCCCCCCGCCCGCTGGCAGCCATCTGTGCTGCAGCCGCCGCCACCCGCCCCACCGCACACGCATGATGTCACGCCATCGCCGCCTGGCGCCGCCGCTGCTGTGCCCCCCGCCCCACCGCCGTGCCGCCTCCCTCGCTGCCGCCATCCGTGCTGCTGCCACCGCCGCCCGCCTCCGCGCTAACAGGCACAGCAGCGGCAGCCGCGACGGGTGCCGTGTTTTCCTGCGCAGGCGCCTTGCCCTTCTTCTTCTTCCC
>JAULBY010036412.1:0-14433 GCA_032358315.1 Ophiocytium majus | reverse complement strand
CGCACACGGTGCGCGTGACCAGAAAAAGGGATCAGATAGGTAGCGAAAAAGCTGGCAATGCTCAGCACTGCGTACTTCAAGGGAAGCCTGGCATGTTGCCAGAGCACTACTCCAACGGATTACAGCCCCATGTCGTGTGTGCATGTGGTGCTGAGCAGTGGCATAATGGTGGGGGTGAGCGTCCCGCAAGCCCGCTCGTGTGGGGCCCATTACACGCGCACGTGCGCCCTTTAATGTCGGTTAGGGTATACATGCATTTTTTACCAAATTTTAATAGTATTTCGACCCACTAAACTAAGAAATATATTTCGAAGCACATGTGTGTGTCCAATATTTTTCCTACCGCTGTGTTTTGAGACAGGTGTATAGACGTTGACCTTGCTGCTAGAAGAAATGAGGAGTGAAGCCTTCATCACCAGCACCGTTGGTTTATTCATAAAATATAAATGAATGAATGGGTTTTTTACCGCAATCAATTAAGCAATTCAGACATTCATGTCCGAAACTGCCAGTGTTGGTTGTCGAGAAACGCAGCAAAGGCACAATTTTTCACAACCATGTGGTTGCATGGGTGAACATTGTTTGGCTCAGAACTGCATGTGTACATACTTTTTGACATTTGTATGTATGTGTATGGCAACACCACAGGGGTGGGCAGTGCACAGCAAACAGCCAAGCTGGTGACCAGGGTAGCACTATGCGCAGCTCCAGCCATGCCAAACACTGCAGAAAATGTGAAAATGTGATTGAAACAGATCGCCGACGGCGTCGGATGACTTTGCCGTGCTGCGCCGCGGTAACGCCGCCGCTTGCTGCATCCGCATTGTGATGTTTGTTCACCGCTGCAGTCTCTATATCAAACTTCAAGTGTGATATAAAGCGCTGCACCCACCACCCGCCACAGCCCCCCTAAGACAACCCCCCGCACCACCAGTGCTCAGCAACTGCAGTGACTGACGCTGTGACACAGTGCGCCGGCTGCACAATGGCCGCCCACCCACTCGCATCCAAATGGCCAGTGGGTTGACAGGCGCCATTGACGCCGCGGCTGCCACGCAGCTGCTGCAGCCACTGCATGCCGCCGCGCAGCGCGCAGTCGAAGTGCGCGCGCGGCGTTTTAATACAGCTGCGGCCGCACCACCAGTGTCGATGTGACTGCCACAGTGCTCAGCGGCAGCGGGGCATCACACGGGCAGGGCGTCGCTGGCGCGCCAGCAGCGACTGCACGCCGCTGCGCACCGCTGCAGCATCAGCGGTGCCCCCCCCTGCTGCGCTGCTGCGGACGCTGAGCCTCGCTGCCGCCTGCTGCACCTGCTGAGCATTGCTGCCGCAGCTGCTGCTGCTGCTGCTCATGCCGAGCATCGCCGCTGCTGCTGACGCCGCCGCCACTGCTGCCACCGCAGCCACTGCTGCCACCGCCGCCGCTGCTGCCGCCAAGTATCGCTGCTACCGCTGCTGCTGCACTGCCCAGCATCGCTGTTGCTGCTGCTGCCGAGCATAGCTGTTGCTGCTGCTGCCGAACATCGCTGCTGCTGCTGCTGCTGCCGTTGCTGCCACTGCTGCCGCCGCCGCCGCTGCTGCCGCCGCTGCTGCCGCCGCCACTGCTGCTGCCAAGCATCGCTGCTGCCGCCGCCGCCGCTGCTGCCGCCAAGCATCGCTGCTATTGCTGGTGCCGCTGAGCTCAGGCCATGTTGTGCTCGACCTGGTCCACGTCGTCGAGCCCCTCCAGCGCCTCTATGGCCGCAAGGTTTGCCTCCATGTCCGCGTCAGACACGTCCACCACAGCGTTTGGGATATTGGCCAGGGAGGGCTCGCCCACGATGCCAACGGCTGCCTGTGCGCGCAACGGGCGGAAAGAGCGCGCGCATTCAGCTTGCAACTTCAAGCTTGCTACTTCAACTTCAAACTGCACTTGGCAACAATTTTCCATGTCGGCCAGTGAGGGCTCGCCGACAGTGCAACACGGCCGCCTGCGCGCACAAGGGGCGGAAAGAGCATGGGATGCAGCTGGTAACTTCAACTTCAGATTGTACTTAAAGTTGAACGTGGCAACAAATTTGGATTTTGGGCAGCAAAGGGCTTTTGGTACCTGCGCACGCAACAGGCAACGGTAGTGGGGTAAGCTGACCTCTGTCAGCGGCTCACGGCTTGCGGCAGGGGTGTGTGGGCAGGCTTCGCCGGCTTCAGCCACTGCGTAATGTTAGTGCTCAGCACACCCAGCTTGCCACCACAACATCAAGTGGTAGGTGGCAGCTGTGATGCAGGCGGGCGCACACAGTTTGGGTGTCTGGCGTGCAGGTCGCTGGTTGAACAAGCGCACGCACATGCCGAGACAAGGAGCATTAACGGGGCGTCGCGTGGTTGATCAGCTGGTGCTGTGTGCTGGCGCGGCAGCGAAGTGGCACCTTTGGTAGCCAGGCTCCTGCCGCTGCTACACCAGGCGGGAACAATGTGCCCCAATGCGGCAGACCAATCAACCACCCTCCTCTTCCCTGCCCCCTACTCAAAATTGAGGTTGCATGGTGCACACGCAGACAACTCGGGGCAGCGGCCACAACAGCCCCACCCAACGGTGGCGCCACAAACCAGATGACTCGGAGAACCGAATGCAGTGTGGTTGCCGTGGTAGCAGGTGAAGCGCTGTACAAACTACGCGTGGTGCCAGTAGCTGGGCGTGAGTGTGGGGCAGCAGTGGTCAGTGGGAGGCAGCATGCAACCGAGACGTGTGGTGTGGATCAGAGCGCATGCGAGTGCGCTGGTGCTTGAAGTTGAAGTTGAACATGGGCACGCACCAGCCCGTCCATATGTATAAACCACGTGTGGTGGCAGTGGCTGGGCGTGAGTGCGCAGTGGCAGTGGTCAGTGGGAGGCAGCATGTAACCGAGGCGCTGGCTAGGAGCGCATCCGAGCGCGTTTGGTGCTTGAAGTTGAAGTTTCATGTGGGCACGCACCAGTCCATCAAAATGTGCAAACCACGTGCGATGCCAATGGCTGGGCGTGCGTTGGCAGCGATCAGTAAGAGGCTGCATGCAACCGAGAAGGGGTGCAGCTCAGAGCGCATGCGAGCGCGTTGGTGCTTGAAGTTGAAGTTTTATGTGGGCACACACCAGTCCATCCAACAGTGATGACAGCATGCTGGGGTCCGTGAGCACCCAGGATGTTCCCTCCTCCACTCCCTCCACAACCTGCGTGCATGAACACCATACACGGTGGTGGATCAGGAGTGGGTAATGGGTAATATGCGTTCAAGTAATTGATTCGTTATACGGTAGCTTTACACCACACACTACATACATATGTTTATACTTCCGAAGCACACTAGTATGTACTATACACCTCTGAAGTACGTAGTACCAGTAGTAGTAGGTAGTAGTTTTGAAGTATACTGCAAGTGTATGAAGTATATACTTCGAAGTATAGTACAACACATTTCCATGGCAGAAAGCACGGCATACGACGCATATGGAGGCCTCAACTAGCATATTTCCACGGCCAAAGAACACGACATACGACGCACTGCACCAGGTGACCAAGTACTTCATTGGCGCACCACCACAGTCATATGCCCGTATTATGCAGCACTGCCGGTGTAACGTAGTAGAATGTACGTGAACGTACCACTGGTACAGTGTACCAAATAGCGTACAATGAAACAACTGAACGATGTGACCCATCATGCGACAGAGTAACAAGATAACAGTGAAAATTGTATTTATTCATATATGTATGAACAGCACGGGAAAGAGGATATCACGCCCGAGAAGTGTGATAGGCACTAGGCAGTAGTCCATGTGGTTCAGCGGCATTCCAGGAGTACATTGTACTAAGGCAGCAGCACGCATCCAAGTATCGCCACGTTCACCACCTTGTTGGCTGCTTGCCCACCTACTATTCCTCTGGTTCTGCCATCCTTCAATGTCATGAACCCGTACAGTGCTTTCATTTACAACACAGGAGCTTGCTGCCATTTTCAGTATGGTCACGATCTGTGCAGTATTTTGTCTGCAGACAAAAATCGTGTGCGCAGCGCACGCGCCTGCACCACCGGTGGTGGTGCCACACATGTAATACTACTAGTAGTATATTGTAAATACTGAATATAATTCGAAGTAACCGGTACATAATTGTCAACGGCCGCTAGAGCCGTCTCGGCCACCTGGTCCGCCTCACTACCCTTCCGTTGGCAAAAAAAACTATACTTTAAGTATTACTTCAAGTATTGATACAACTTCAAGTCCAAGCGTGTGCTCACCCCGCCACCGCCTACCTCCGCGAAATTCCATCAAAAAGGCTGTCATAAGTCGCCGCGACAGCAAAGCACGTGCCGTCCGACCACCACATTGCCTACACCCACACACAAGCCACACACCCCAAGGGCTCATGGTGTACAACGACTTCAACTCCAAATGCGTGTTCAACTTTCAACTTCAGTGTGCTGCCTCCACATGGTCTAGGTTTACCTCAGCATGGGTACTGCTTCAACTTCAAAGAAGACTTCAACTGCAACTGCAACTTCAACATGCTGCTGCTCACCTCAACATCCACATCTGCCGCAATGGCCGCCTCGATCACCTGCTCCTAGTCCAAAAGACACTAGCGAATTGTCCGGGCCACTGCATCAATTTCAAGTAGAACTACAACTTCAACTTCAAACTTCAACTTCAATGTGCCACTGCTCACCTCAACATCGTCCACATCCGCCGCAATGGCCGCCTCAATCACCTGCTCCTCGTCCAGCACGCTGTTGACCTCGATCCTGCCGCGCCGCGCAAACTGCAACCGACCGCAGGAGGTGGCACAGGCCAAGATTATCAGGGTGGGACAAAGAGAAGCATTACCATTACCATAATGGTTGTTGGTCTTTTTCCTGGGCTCTCCGGTCCTCTGGTGGTGATAAGGTGCGGTTCTGCATATGCTTTTTTTTTGCATGGCGGGTGTGCGTGATGGCATCGCAGTGCGCTTTGACAGGTGTCTGTGTGTGCGTGTGTGGGGGGGGCGCCTAAGAGGGCGTCGCCCACTGTGTGCCTCAGACAAAAGAAATAGTTGAATTCAGGTGCACAAACACTAGAGGTGTGCCACTGCTGCATTGCTATATACTTCAGAAGTACTTCCTGCTTGTAAGCACTTCTAGAAGTACTTCAAAAAGTACTTCTAAAGTACTACCGTACTATACTACTGGTAGTTGTACTTGTGCGCACTGTGGGCGTGCAAGAGCCCATGCTATGCATGCCAGCACGCACGTGGCCATGGCACATGCCCGGCAGTGTATGCACGCTAACGCACTACTTGTATGTACATAGTGGAATGAAGCCTAGGTAATATAGACAGTCCATGTGTGCACACCACGCTACCTGGAACGCAATGGACCCCCGGGACACCATGTTCAGGTCCGTTTTACCACGCAGCATATACCGTACATGTATATGTTTGAGTGCATACATAGTAGTAGTTTGTACACCCCAAAGCATGTGTGCATACTTGAAGTATGGCCAAGGTGATATACAGTTCATGTGTGCACGCCACGCTACCTGAAACGCGTCGGATCCCGGGCAGGGCATCTTCAGGTCCTTTTTGCCACACAGACATTTTTACATATACTTCTTGAAGCACTACTGTAGTACTTCGCATACTTTTAAGTATATGTACACACTTGAAGTATAGCCAAGGTGGTATAGGCGGTTCATGTGTGCACCTGAAACGCGACGGACCCCGGGGACGCCACCGTCAGGTCCTTTTTGCCACACAGCGTATACACGTACACGTGTATCTACTTTATACTTCGTAGAAGTAGTACTTCGAAGTACACTTTTACGTATATGTGCATACGTGAAGTATAGCCCAGGTGGTATAGAGATTTCATGTGTGCACGGCTCGCTACCTGAAACGCGACGGACCCCGGGGACGCCATCTTCAGGTCCTTTTTGCCGCACAGCGCGCGGATGTCCGCGTTCGCCCGGTTCACATTGTCCGTGAGCGCGGTGATGATGAGGCCTATGCCGCCGTGCCCGTACGCCTCATACACGTTCTCCTTGTAGTCGCCCTGGGCGCCCTCCGTCGCGCGCTTGATGGCGCGCTGCGTGTGGGGCGCGTTTTTGGGCGGTTACGGGTGTCACCGACGGGCGGTTTTCGGGCGTAACGGACACGGCGGCAGCGGCAGTGGCGGCAGTGGCAGCAGCAGCGGCAGCGGCAGCAGCAGCAGCAGCAGAGACATTGTTGGGCCAAAGGGCGTTGGAGCCACAGGCGGGAGTTTTTTTTTGTGGTTACGGGCGTAACTGCCACGTCGTTACAGTGGCAGCGCGCCAGCGCCATCGCACAGCAGTAACAGGAGTCTCCAGCTGCAAGTGGGCAGACGCCGAGGAATTGGCTGGGTTCACGCGTGCAGCCACCCTGGCGGAAGTGGCACTGCGCTTGCAAGCCGCGCCGCATGCAGCGCTGGCAGGAGCGTGCCTGAACAATGCAGTGCGCCGGCCGAGTTGGTGTGCGGCTGCACATGCATGAACATGCACTACTGCTGGCAAGAAAATTTGTGTGCACATGAATATCTCTGCGCTGCATGCATGCATGCGGTTCCTCGGCTGCGCGCCCCAACCCACATGGTAACATACAAACACAGCAAGGCATTATGGGGAAAACTGCACATACATACTTGGAGGTATATATACCGCGCACATGGGCACCTGTATGTTGTCCTTGGGCACGTTGTACAGCTTGGCCTCCTTGATGATGTCCGCCAGCAGCTTGTTGGCGTCCTCGCTGGGGCCGCCCGCCTTCACTGCCTGCTCAGCAGCAACAGCCCCGCCCACACACACATTATGATGTACTTGGTCCGGTATACAAAAAAGGTGTATTTATACATACACCCAAAAACGCGATTTACAGTGTATATGCCATATGATTGTGCTTAAATAAATAATTAATTCAGAGGTATGTTATACGGCGTCCTCGCTGGGACCGCCCGCCTTCACTGCCTGCTCAGCAGGAACAGCCCCCCCCCCACACAAATAGTGATGGGTCAGGGCTTATATAAATGATATATAACGTAGTTGATGTTATGAAAAAAGAAAAACGCGATTCACGGCGTTTATGCCAAATGCTTGCGTTACATCAAACACGTTATGCAGCATGCTTGAGTACGTCATACGGCGTATACTGCAAAATCATACACACACTCTGACCCATCACTACACACACACCACCACCAGCCAGCCATTCGAGCGTGCTCAGCAAGCTACAGCCGCTGCTCAGCAGGCTACAGCCGCTGCTCAGCAGCACACGGGGCCACTTGGCGTGCTCAGCAGCAGCAGGTGGCGGGCGGAGCGCTAGCTTCAGGTAGCGTTGTGCCACTGCAACAGGTTACAAAAAGAAGTTGCCGCCGCTGCTCAGCAAGGCAAAGCCTGCCTCGACAGCACAACCGTGTGTGCACATGCTTAGCGCAGCTGCTGCTGAGCATGCTAAGCGCATGGCACCTTTGGGTGTGTTTTCTGCTTTCTGGGCGCAGCAAGCATGAAGCAAGTGGTGCGTGCGACATGGGTGGTGCAGCAGGGGCGTTCAGTAAGGGAGGACTGTTGCAGGGGTTTAGGACAGGCTCTTAACTGACAACGTGTGCTCATGGAATATATGCAGCAGCGCAACCATGTCGGCAGGATCGGGCAACTTACCATGATGATTTTCTTGCCAATGCGTGCAAAGATCTTGGTCCTGCTCACGGCAACGTCACAGGGTAACAGGCCCATTCCGCGTGCAAAGGATTTAACATTTCAAGGAGGACAAAAAAATATGGTTAATAATTTATGATTTTTGCTTCGCACAACAAGAGCTTGTCATATATATTTAAATGGATTAAACATAGAGAAGAAAACAAGCCCACGCGCAGTTGAAGTCGCCGCGCTCATGCTAGTCACGCTAGCTATTTCTGCTCTGCTGCAAGCAACTCTCGCGAGGTCAGGTGCTTTGGCCAAGCAGGCGGCGACTCAGCCGCCAGGCCGGCAACCATCACCAACAGCTATGAAGCCATTGATGCCTCGACGCACACATGTGTGCAACCCGGGCCAGGTTTGTTGAAGTGCAGACCTGCACGAGCAAGCACTTTGCGCGCTGGTGCCGCTGGAAACGCCACCTGTCGATAGGATCTCACCTCTTAAGATCGCCCTTCTCCTTCGTCCGGGCAATCTTCTCAGCCCTCCGCCCCATCATCACCACCCCGCCGCCCCTTTCACCCTGCTGGCTGCCATGGCCGCACACCATGGCGCCGGCAGCAAAGCTGCAGCTGCTGCTGGCTGCCACTGCTGCTGCGGGGCAGCATGGCGGCACGACAAAGGCCTGGCAGCATGAGAGGGTTGCTCCTGCCACGGCTAGCGCGCCCAGCTTCATGGCAGGCGCGGGGGCGTCGCAGGACGTGTCTGTTGCAAGCGGTGTGTGTGTTTGTCCTGCGCAGGAATCATGATATCACGTCAGCGACTGTGCTCAGCAGCAACTGAGCAATTGATGTGCTCAGCAGCGCTTGTGTCGTGCGTCCACGTGTCAGCATAAGCTGAAGCGACCCACTCGCGGCCATCGCCATCAGACCGCCGCGTGTTGCTCGGTGGCAGAGAAGATGCTGCTGCCGCACTTAAAACCGTCCTCGCTGCTGCTGTGGGTGCTGCTGGCGGCAGCGGCCACTGGCGTGGCGTGGGCAGCGATTACCATCCGAGTTGAAGGTCTGCACCTGGCCTTTCCGCCCAAACCATTGCAGCTGCTGCCACAGTGGCTGCACAGGCCGAAGGTGGCAATTCGCAACGAGACTTTCACCCTGGCGTCGGAACTGCCCATAGCGGTGGTGGGGGACAGCGGGGCTGGCAAGAGCTGCTTTCTCAGGTGGGCCAGGAGCACACAATCCCACCTTCCCGTGTTCATTCTCCGTTCTCACAACATGACCAACTTTGCACACACAAGAGCAAGCACGACAGCAGTGCAAAACCAGAGCAATCACCACGAAGCCATTTGGAGTGGTCAACACCAGTGCGAACAGTACATCCAGACCCCTGGCAGCTCCACCGAACATGCGCCTCCGGGAGGAGGTGCCATGCCACCTTCAACTCCTTCAAACCGTGTCAAACCGCCAACTTCAAGTACCCAACTAGTAAAGGTATGCGATTGCCGCCAGGTGCCACCTTCCGCATCGCATGCCTGCCACTGACCGACTACTTCCGCCCGCCGCCACACAAACTTCAATTTCATTAACTTCAACTCACAGTCGCGAGTCACGTGGCCCACTGGCGCCAGAAGCTTTCCACCACCTCGCAGCGCACATCTCGGAACTGGTGGTAGCAGAGTAAACGCACCGCCCTCCCGGCGGTGGCTCAACCTGCCCCCGACCTGTACGCTGCCAGCACATGCCGCTGCTGGGCCCACCGAGCGCCAGCCCGCCGGCCGCCGCAGGGCAGGCCGCGGAGCCGACCACTTCTCCATATCCCTCAGTATGGCCGGCGCGCGCATGCCCTCGTGTCTCTTTGACTAATCCACAAACTTCAACTTCAAGTGCAACCGGAAACTCCAAGACCTGACAACGCTAAAATCCGCAGGTATCGCGCACATGCCCTCATGTCTGTGTGACTTCTATAAAAACACACTCCAATTTCCTTCTCTCCTGCCCCTGCGGCAGGTGCGTCGCCGGCAAGTGCGCGCCCACTGCCGGAGCCATCTCCTTCACAGACGCCGCCACCGGCGCCGCCGCCGCACCACACACGGCGCTCGTGGACCGCGATTTCATGTACTTGGTCGCCAGCCGCAGCCGCACCGTGGCGGAGACCGTCGCTGCGGCCGCCGCGGAGGCTGCAGCAAGGGCCGCCGCCGCACACACCACGGACGTTCACGCCCCCGCCGCAGCAGCAGCAGCGGAAGCAGCTGCCGCTGCCGCTGCCGTCGCCGCCGCTGCTGCGTACATGGTCAGACAGCCTGCCGCCGCCGCGGCCGTTGGCGGCGGGGGGAGGGCGCGCGGCGGACGGCTCCGCGCCCCCCCGGGGGGGGGGGGGGGGACGGGGGGGGTCTGCTGAGCAGTGCGCTGCTGAGCACTGTGCTGCTGAGCAGGTGCTGCGCACATGGGGGCTGTGGGCGCGGCGCGGCGTGAGGGCGCGGGACCTGGGCAGCAGCGACGCGTTCCGACTGGCGTTTGCGGCGGCGTGTGCGGGGGCGCCGCCGGGCGCAGGGGGGACGGTGAGGCGTTTTGTGCACACACGTTTTAAGACAGGTATTCCTCCTTTTCAAAAGGTTAACAGGCTCTCAATAATGTTGGTTCTGCTGTACATGACCGTTCTAAAAACTCAAGAAAAAGACCTTGCGTTTTTTCATCAAAATGTATCCAAGATTGTGCACACGCTTTATCGTGCGCACACACAGTCTGTGGGCGGCGGCGGCGGTGGTGGTGCTGCTGCTGCTGGCGGCGGTGGTGTTACCCGGGGGGGTGCATTGCATCCTCTGCTTTGATGTGGGGCCGCTGCCATCGCCTGCTGCCTGTGAGCGCTAGAGACAGCTGGCGTTTGCGGCGGCGTGCGCTGGGGCGCCGCCCGGCGCGGGGGGCACGGTGAGGCGCAGTTTGTGTGCACACACACAGCCTGTGGGGGGGGCGGCAGCTGCTGAGCACGTTCACTGTGTGTGTGCCCCCCCCCGGGGGCGGGGTGAGGGAGGGCACAGGCGTTTGCTGCACACACACACAGCGTGTGTGTGGGGCGGCGGCGGTAGCGGTGGTGCTGCTGCTGCTGGCAGTGTTGTTGTCACCGGGGGAGTGCATTCTCTGCTCCGCTGTGGGGCCGTTGCCACCTTTGTGCACACACACAGCCTGTGTGTGTGGCGGCGGCAGTGGCGGTGCTGCTGCTGCTGGCGGCGGTGGTATTGTCACCGGGAGGGGTGCATTGCGTCATCTGCTTCGCTGCGCGGCTGCTGCCACCTCTTGCTGCCTGTGAGCGTCACAGACAGCTGCTGAGCATGTTGACTGTGTATGACCCCCCCCCCAGGGGGGGGGAAGAGGGGAAGGGCGGGACAGCAAAACTGCCCCGAGCACACGCAGTTTCTCTGCTGAGCACTGCTGAGTACTGCTGCCGCCGCCTCTCTCTCTCTCCACACACGCCTGCAGGTGCTGTGCCTGGATGAGCTCATGGACTTTGCGGACGCGCGGGTGCGCGCGCCGCTCGAGAGGGACCTGCGCCGCGCGTGCGCCCGGGGCGGGGTCACGGTGAGTGTGTGTGCAAAAAAGCTAAAAGGTTGCTACACTGAGCCAAAAAATCTGCCGTGGCTGTTACACACACACACACCCAGGGCTCGAGAGGGACCTTGCGCCGCGTGTGCTCCCGGGGGGGTGTCACGGTGAGTGTGTTTGCCGGGGAAGGGGGGGTTCAATAGTTTTGTTAGCTACTGCACAATTATATTTCAGAATTGTGGGGATTTGGGGGGACTTTGCGGACCCGCGAGTGTGCGCGCCGCTGGAGAGGAACCTGCGCCGCGCGTGCGCCCGGGGCGGGGTCACGGTGAGCGTGTGTGACGGGGTGGGCAAAGTTGAGCAGCTTGGTCTGCTGGTTTACAATTCCATTTTCAGAATTGTGGGGATTTGGGGGGTCAGACGAATATAACAGGCTCCCACTTGGGGACCTAAACAATTTTGGCGGAGTGAACTACCTAATCGAGGTGTCCTCTAGAAATATACCTCAAAAGTATACTACTTAGTACTGTAGCAGGTTATCTGAACAAACAGTTTGCTGACACGCACATGGAACTCCAGAGCTCCTTGGCGCCGCGGATGCGTCCGCCCCCCAGTAGGAACGTGTTTACAAGTCTTGCTGGCGCAGCACACGCGGCGTACGCGCGCAGACGGCCATTGCCTGCTGAAACTTCAAGTTGAAGTTGGGGTTGGTTTTGCTTTTTTTATGCGCGCATCAAGTCATTGCCGGCACTTGCGCGGCTGCACAGGTGGGGTGCGGGGGTGCTGCTCTTTGTCACGGCATGCGGCTTCTGGCAGTGTCCGCATGCATCGGATGCACACGCATCACAAATTACTGCTCAGCAGCAACCGCTCCATAAGCTGCTGCTGGTTGGGCGTCTCGCGTGCGATTGGCCAGTGGCGCTGACCAATGAGCAGCGGCCGTACGTGTCGTGTGTGTGACCCTACCTGCGCAGGTTCTGGCAGCTACGCACGCATTGGACCACGCCGCGTCGCTGACGCGCGACGGGGGGCTGGTGGTGCACTGGAGCGGAGGGGAGGTGCTGCAGGTGTGTCTGCGCATATGCATGTACACTAGAAGTATATACTTCGAGTAATACTTCACTAAAGCATTCCATCTTGTGCTTAGCTCCCCTCTTCTGTCAGTGTTTTGGCTGGAGTTGAAGTTCTAAATGGAGCTCAGGGGTAACTTCAAGTGCACTTTCCGAATGAGGTGCCACGGTTGCCAGCGCTCCGCTGACTGCACTTGTATTTTTTTTTTACAGGGCGCGGGCAGGTACTTCAACTTCTTGAAGTTTGAGGTTGAAAGGCATGCCACCGAGCGTTCAGGCCCACCGCACCAATCGTCAGCTGCGCCGCGCTATATCAGTCGTGGCTGATTGCCAAGGCTGCTAGCATGACAATCGGACGGGGTCGGTGGTACCAACCGCAGGCGGCGCTGGGAAAGTTGTTGTGCGATGTGGCTGCTCAGCAGCACATTTGTGCGCTGCCAATGTATACTTCACTGATATTCAAATATTTATTTACTTCAGGAAGTACTTGAAGTATCATATGACTTCTGGAAGTACTTTCGATGTACGTCGAGTGTGTTGGTGGTGCAAACGGTACTGTAGTAGCAGCACAAAAGCGAACCGCATGTGCGCCGCGCGTTGGTACAGCTTGTATTGACTGTGCTGCAGCCGTTGCTGCTGCTGCTACTGCTGCTGCTGCCGCTACTGCTGCTGCTGCTGAGCACCGCTGATCCGCCCTGTCGCCAGCCTGCTGCTGCTGAGCACACCACTTCTGCTCCACCGCCTCGACTGCCGCTGAGCGTGCGCAGGTGGGCCCGCCGGAAGCCGTCGAGTACCTCAAGTGGAAACCGCTGCAGGCGTCGCAGGGCCGCAGGTAGCTCCACACCCGGTCACATGCACAACACACCATCACCACCAGACCAAAAAAACATTCTGTACCCTGGACGCTGCGGCGGCGGCGGCAGCCACCGCAGCGCTGCGCATGTGGCCAGTTCCGGCGGCGGTGACATTGCCTGCTGCTGAGCACGGCGGCTGCCTCAGCACGCAGCACCGGCCTGTGGCACTGCCATTGCCACCACCAGTGCAGTACGTGCCATGCAGCGCATGCTACCACCATGCCCCGCTGCTGCCGCCGCCGGTGGTGGCAGTGGCTTGGTTGGTGTTGATGTGCACACTCAGCGGTGGCGCCACACAGCGGCACAGGCTCACACACAGTCTGGAAACGCCGCAGCACCACCCTGTGGGGCATGTTTGTGCTTGGTGGCGGGTGGTGCCAAGGGGGCGGGCGGTTCCCTACCAGTAGCGCCGTCGTTCATGCCCCGCCTGCAGGGAGAGAGCTGGTGCGCCTGGGTGTGACGCAGCGGCACCGCATGTGGCACAGCGCCGCGGCGCGGCACGTGCATGCGCTGCAGTGGCCGGCACCTGGAGTGTGGATCACAGCAGCGCCGCCATGGGCTGGGCACCAGTCCTTTGGTCAGTGCTGCAGCACAGCCCGCACGCAGCAGCAGACAGGGTGCCGCGGCACTGCCCCGGTGGCTGTCGGGCACGCGCGCCGATGACACAGCTGCATGTGCTCCTGCCGCCTGGGAGCTCTGGAGCGGGGGATGCAGTGGTGCGGATGCCGCGCTGCCCCAGTACACTGCGGCTAGATGCAGGCGAGCGCTTGCAGCGGCTGCAGTGCTGCGGGCTGTCAAGTTGCGGCACATGGCGCCCGCAGCAGCGGGCAGTGGGGCAGCAGCCTGCAGCTGCAGCCTTGGGCCCATTTTGCGCCCGGAAGTGCAAGCCAAAAGTTGGCTCCTTTGCATTGCACACCCACTTTTTCATGCACACCACGTGTTCCATGGGCAGGCGCTGGCAGCTGTTTGCGGCCGCCACAGTACTCTGCCATTGGTGCTGCGTAGCCGCACAGTCTCTGCGAGACCAGCGCATGCAGCCGCTGCTGGCACCGCGACTTTTCATGTTAAAGTTATGCTGTGCAACTTCAAGTGCAGTCTTCTGTGCGCACGGGGGCAGTGCTGCTGAGAACAGACATGGGCCAGAGTATGCGTCGCAGACCGCTCCTTGGACGTGGCTGCATCCGGTTCTGGCCTTTTGAATGGCCGCAAAAAACAACTGCACCACAATGTTCATAAATGTATTGGCGCAGAGCACAGGGGCATACATGTACTTTTATTAAACTCCGCTTAGGGCGCGGAAAGCCCTTTGCACACGGTGCGCATGACCAGAAAAAGGGAT
>JAULBY010036401.1:0-14438 GCA_032358315.1 Ophiocytium majus | reverse complement strand
ACTTGGGGGCGTGCAAGAGCCCATGACATATGCATGCCAGCACGCTCACTGGCGGCCATGACACGAATCAAATGCACAACAAAGCATGTGCACGGACAACGAAGAGGGCTAGCGGGTGCCCGCAGGCTACCTAGGGCTCGACCTGCCAGGGCAGGTCACCCTCCAGGTTTCCCAGTAGTACGCAGTGCTACTGGGCACAAGCAGTGTGTAATTGGTCATGCACGCGTCAATGCCAGTGGCGCTACTGGACATGAGAAAAATTGGTGATGCTCGTGTGGGCGCGCTCCCCAGAACGCATGTCCATTTGGAAGATTACATGATTACATGCACCTGCTGATACCAGTACCGTGTAGCACTACTGAACATGAGAAGCAGCGGCGCGTGTGTGGGGGCGCTCACCAGAAGGTCAAAAGGCCCCGCATGCGCACGAGCAGGGACTTGTCCGCCTCCGCCGCGTTCTCAAAGCGCAGCGCGGCGCTGGGGCCGCGCAGGCAGCGCAGCACCAGCCGTGCCGTGTAGACAGACATGGCCACCGGGAAGAGCAGCAGTAGGACCACGCCCACGCCCGCCGTGAAGCCGTAGCCGCTGTTGATGGCGGCGGCCTGGGCCAGAACGGCACCCTGGAGTGGGTGCGGAGAGGCATGGCAGTAGGCACGGGTCAGGTGTGTATACTTATAAGTATGTACCGGTATATGGATAGATGATCATGAAGTACTACTTGTAAACACGTGTGTTTAACTGAAGAAGTATGGTACACTGAGTACAGCGCATGTCGCTGCTGATGGCGGTTCCTGGGCCCGAACGGAGCCCTGCAGTGGGTGTGGAGAAGCATGGGAGTATGCGCGGGTCAGGTGCGTGTATGAAAATACTCTGAAGTGTACGATGACAAAAAACCACTTGTAAAAACGTGTGTGAACTGAAGAGCGACCATTTTATACTCTGGTGTGCTACCATCAGTATGTTACACAGAGTACAGCGCATGCCGCTGTTGGTGGCGCTGGCCTGGGCCAGAGCCACGCCCTGCAGCGGGTGCACAGTGAAAAGGGGCGTGTGAGCAGTCATGGGTCAGGTGCGTACAACGATGTCAAGTACCGTACCTGGTACTTCATAATGAAGGACGTCAAATACAGGCTACTTCGAAGTACGTTGCGCTATGTCATACAAACAAAGCATGTATGTCTATGCCCGACAAACGCCATGTGCGGCGTGCATACTTGAAGTAGATGGTGTGTAACTATGTTTATGTCGGCACGTTGCACGCCGTAGGGTATGCATGCTACACGGCGTCCGATGGCAAGCATGCACGCTGTGACCCACCACCACACATTGAGTGTGCAGCCTTGGGTGCGAGGCGTGGTGATGCTGGCACCAGCAGCTGACCAACCGGCGCGCGCACCTGGTAGCAGAAGAGCAGCCATACGAGCTGGTAGTGAGGGAAGAAGCTGGAGGGCGCCACGGACTGGCGCTGGCAGCTGGCAATGTCCTGCTCCGTCACCGCGTTGGAGGCGTCGGAACGAGAGGTGCGCTCCCTTGCCAGCATGCGAGCCTGCGCACCCGGAGTTACAAGTGTTGAACATACATACATGTGAATGCCACAAGTGAGCTGCGTGAAGGAGCAGGTGTTCACATCTGATGGGGAAGTGGTGGGAAGTAGTTGGAGGCGGCGCGCTCTGGCCAGCATGCAAGCCTGCGCACACGGGGTTACAAGTGTCGGACACACACACATGAAGGTGTTGCCACAACTGAGCTGCGTGAAGGAAAACGTGTTCACAGTGACAGTGTTTCAAACATGGACAGCGTAGTGCGTTTACGGGCCAGCAGGCGGGTGCCTCGGTGACTGCCAGGTCATACCGCTCGCACCATCCATGGACACATCTGAGCTGCGGGAAAGAGGAGGCGTTCACATCTGATGGGCAAGTGGTGGCAAACGCTGCCCTGGCGGGGCGCAAGCCGTGCCCAGGTCATGCCATCACTGTTGGCTGGTTTCAAGTGCAGTGCAGTGGTGATAGCGCTGCGCCACCAGCAAGCGGCGTTGGCGGCGGCAGCGCCCAGCAGCGGGAGCAGTGCTCAGTAGCAGTGGCGCCCGCAGCACCGCTGGCCGGCCGCCTGTGTGCGCTACCGTCAACGAAAGCGCACATTCCGCACGCACGGAGTGCATGTGGTGTTTACATGGCGCACTCGCATCCACCAGTACCATACTACAGGTACTTGTGAAGTATGCGTTCATTGTGTGAACATAGCAGTGGCGGCCACGCCCACCTGAGACCAGGCGCTGTACAGCAGCTGGCACAGCCCGCCGGCGAGCAGCACCAGGTACATGATGACCGTGTTGCCAACCAGGGTCTGCACCACGTCGGAGTCCGCGGGCGCAAACGCTCCCAGGCGCCGCAGCCTGTTGGACACTGCGCACGCATACAAGTGGACACAAACGCACATATGTAACGCATCAGCTGCATGTGAGCTAGAGGTTGGAGAAACTCAATCACCTTTTTTCAACTCCGGAAGTGCTTCATACCGAAGTACCGGTAACTCGCTACAACTTGTAAGAGCATGCAAGAATGCGAGAACACCAAATGCGACCCATATACGCCACACGCGCACACGACAGCAGCACTCATACTTTGCTGATATGCTGTATTCACGGCGTATACTTCACACAGCGTACATATATGTACACTTTTTCCAACCATAGTGACATGACTCAGTCACGTGGCACTGTGCAACAGGCGTGGCCCACATCAGGCTTGAAACACGCACTGCGGCTGGTGACAGCCTCCAAACACCTGACAACTGTCGTAGCACCGCAGGATGCAGTACACAGTCAGCCCACGCCTGGCTGCCCTCAGCAGTGCTGCCAGCCACAGTCGGCGCCGACGTACGTTGCCGGCAGCAGTCCCCATTACCACAGAGCCCTTCTGACTCGCTCTGTCAGCTCCGAAGCAGACCCTCAAACACATGCACCGCAGCTGCGTACGACGTCCCACTACCCCACAAAGCGCTTCTCACTAGCTTTGGCACTTTCGAAGCGCACTCTCAAACACATGCACTGCAGGCTCAAAACGAAGGCATCAGCCATATACGCTGCAGATACGTTCCGTATGCAGCATACTTCCAAGTATACGGCTGGCTCACATACGTTTTCGCGCAACCCTAGACTCTCACCGGAAGAAGCGTCGTCAGGGTAGGGCAGCTGCACATTCACCCAGCTGAGCGCGCTCGCGAAGGAGCCAAAGGCACTGCCCTCCGCGGCCACCGACATCCCCATGAGCGACAGGAACTGGACTTGGGACAGCATGAGGGTGGCGGTCATGGTGGTGCCGCTGCAAAGGCATGGCATACAGCAGCGGAAATGGCGGCACAGCGCGCGTGAGTAGGTCGCTCGAGTCGAGGAGCTGGACCACATGGGCGTGTGTGTGTGTGCTGGTTGCCCGTGTGCTGCTGCAGTCGTTTGTAGTACATCATTGCGTGCTGGATGTAGGTGTGCACTCCGGTTTTTGTCGTTACTAAATGTGGTACTGGCTACCTGCCGAACAGAGGTTGCCACCCGAGCTTGGCGCCGTGCAAACTTCAAGTACTTGCAGTTATGTTAGTCTGCGCAAGTGCAGTCACAAGCCCTCATCAGGCACTCTCCCGCACACCCCCTAAGAGATTCAAGTACTTGACGCTCTAGTGCAAACTGCAAGTACTTACAGCTCTGGTGAAAACATCAAGTACTTGCAGTTCCGGTGCAAACTTCAAGTATTTGCAGTTCTAGTCTGCATAAGTGCAGCGCAGTTACAAGCCATAATCAGGCACTCCGCCACACACACCCTCGGCCTCGCTAGTTCTAGCACCTCGCTCTCCCACTCCCTACCGGCAACAGCAGCACCGGGCCTCGACATACCGTCTGAACTTCAAGTATTTGAACTTCATATGCTGCACATGACCTCACATGTCTAGATCAGATGCTGCACATGCCACATGGGCATGCACACACACGCGCGCGCGCGCGGGCGCCTTTCACGGATAGCACCGTCTCACCTGACTTGGCTGGCGTTTGCACCCGTCCCGGCCGCAGCCGCCGCGCCTGCCTTCGCTCCGCCGGCCAGCCCACTCAGAACTGCGGTCGCCACAGCGGCGCCGATGCCAATGGTGACCATGGCGGTGAACGCATTGCCTGGGGGCCACCAAGGCACACAGGGGAGGGGGGAGGGGTGTGTGCACATGGCTTGAGTGTGAGGGGTCGGGGGGCTGGTGGGTGATGCGTAGTGATGGGTCACGGCAAAAAACGTATTTTATATGTTCTACAAAATACGGCGTATCTGTACGTATTTCTACGCCGGGAAACGAAACATACAGTGTATTCCCTGTATAAGTACGTTCATGCACATACGTTCTACTCCGTATTTACATGCGTTGTACGGCATTTAATGAAAAGGTTATACGCTGTGACCCATCACTGGTTATGCGCGCTAGGGAGTCAACAGGTTTGTGTGCAAAAGGAACTCTTTTTGCCCGCGAAAGCACCGTGCCTCATGCTGAGCGCGCGAGCAACGCCGGGCTTCAAAGACAGGTGAGTGGTGCGAACCCGTCCACTATTACCACTACTAGAGTGCCTATTCACAGTGCTGTACGCCAGTGTGGGGGGTGAAGGCGAGGCGGCGGTGATTGACGCGCGCAACGAAGTCCACAGATTTGCGTGCACACACGCACAACGTTCTCACCCGCGTTGTCCCCGTCCTGCACGCTGAACGCCGCCCCAGGGTACGTCCCCTCCAGCACATTCAGCACGGTCGCTTCCGAAGTCGCCTCAGGGGTGGGCGCGGGTGTGGGCGCCACGTAGGGCGGCGCCGTTGCTGACACAACGCTCTCCGTGCCGGTGGCAGTGACGGAGGCGAGGCTGAGGCCGGGTGTTTCCTGGACCACCTCCATGTAGCTGAGCAGGAGGGTGCCGTCGGTGGAGGCGGTGACGACGGTCGCGGTGACGGCGGAGACGGACTCGACCGTCTGGAGGCCCTCCACCTTGTAGTCGATGGCGACGCCCCAGACCTCGAGGGCTCGCGCGTTTTCGTTCTCGTCGTCAGCCTGCAGCAGCGGCCACATACATGATATTATAAAGAAGTGTATACCACATGTTTCGTAGTAATTTTCAGTAGTAGGGTGTACATACTACTTCTAGTGTACTTCGAAGTGTACTTGTAGTCGATGGCGACGCCCCAGACCTCGAGGGTTCGCGCGTTGTCGTCGCCGTCGTCCGCCTGCACAGCATGTGCATACTATGTTGCGCGCACAGTTTGTTATAACTCAGTAGTAGGGTGTATGTGCTATACATTATACTTCTTGAAGTTCATGTTCGGGTGGGCATGTGCCATACCACGTTACATACCGCCATGCATGCCTGCAAGGTCACATTGGCCCTACACCTTGCCACAGTGGCCGTATATTAGTACATACACTTGTAAGTTTACCGGTTATACAGCAATAATATATCATAGGGTGTATGATGTGTGCCACACTGTATATGCTACTACTAAAAGTACTAGTAGTGTTATGTACCGCACATAGGCAGTGTATTTGAGAGTGGGCATGTGCCGCGTCCAATTACATACCGCAAAGCACGCCTGCGAGGCCACGTCGGTTGTCGTATACGGTACATATAATCCAGAAACTTATTTATAAGTCATGTGGACAGTACCAGCCCTCTTATAGTTCACAAGTATTATGTGTGCCACATCACCTATCATTATTCTGCTCTTACTGCGCTACACATTCTGCCGCCGCCGCTCCGCAGCGCATCCTGGACCTCGCTGTCCTCGCCCGTGTGCGCGTGCAGCAGCACTACCTCCGGTGTCTGCTTGCATTCGTAGGAAGCGAGCACTGCTGCACGGCGTTCCCCTACCAGGCTCCCGGAAAATTCTCAGGCGCTGACTGATTTCCAACTTCCTTGCAAGCCTGAGATGCCCCACTGCATGCACAGCGCTGCAGCCACACCAGACACTCTTGCCCGCAGGCCACCCTCTCCGCCTTCCCCACCTGAAGCCTGCATCTGCCCCCCTTCAAACACCTACAGTAACTCCCGTGCCAATAACCCTCATACTTCCATACACATACGTCAACAAGTATTTCCATCGTGCTCAGCGGCATTTCCGGGGACTTGCAAGTAAGATTATTGCACAATTTGCCGCGGGGGAGAGCTGGCGGCGAGTCACAGTTGAGAAGTATGCTGGAAACGTCGACAAAACGTGTGAGGCACTGAGAAGTGTTTTTACTGCTGGAGTACTTGTTTTGCACTTGTGGGCGTGCAAGAGCCCAGGAAATGCATACCGGTGTGCCGCAGCCAACCGGCCACACGTGCCGCCATCTAGCTATAGACATGCACCCGCCTAGTGCATTTTCAGGTCTCACCCACCCCCTCCGGTTCGAACAAGGGTCGAAGTTTTGTGTCCGCACCTGGAGCCTGCATCTCCCCGACTCCAGCCGCACGGTCGATGAACCTAATACTTTTACTTGAAGAAAGTGATCAGCACCGGTATAATACAAGCACATACTGCAGCACATAATATACTTCCTGAAGTACATAAAATACCATTCAAGTTTGTAGTAGTAACTACTCTTCATATTGGTGCATGCACGTTGACGGCCGCACCCTACCTGGAGCCTGTGAGCAACTTCAAGCAGTCAGTACCGACTTGACACAACCATATACTGCAGTACACACCCTATATGTATATACTTGAGAAGAAGATGGCATCTGCTACTTGAAGTATATTGCTTCACCAGTGCTACATACTTCAGTATACTTGCAATTGTGGCACACATGCTGACGGCCGCACTCTATACCTGAAGCCTGCGCCGCCCCCTCTCCAGCCGCACGGCCGACCACGACGACGCCCCCATGCTGGCGCACCCCGAGGTGTCGGCTTGCACCACAGAGCTTCCCACCGCGCTCACAAAGGCCTTTAGGTAGTCGTCCGAGAAGAGGTTGGGGTCCTGGCCAGCCAGCAGCGTGCTGAACGTCGCCCACATGGCCGTCGCAGGGTTGCAGGGCACCTCTGCACAGTGGGGGATGGTGGGGGGGAGCATGGCATGCATGTGGGCGTACCAGCGTATGTCGCGCAGGCATGCTGTTGACCGCATGCGTGGCAGAGGCGGTGGAGGGGCATGCCACATGCGAGCATACCGGCATATGAGCATACCGGCGTATGTCGCGCAGGCATACTGGTGTCGGCATGCGTGGCCGAGGTGTGTGGGACGGGCATGGGTGGGGGGGAGGAGGGGCGCACAGGGTGCGGGGGGGCGACTTGCATGTGAGCTTACCGGCATGTGGGCATACCGGCGTATGTCGCGCAGGCATACCGTTGTCGGTGTGCGTGACCGGGGTGTGTTGGGGGGGGGGCTTGCATGTGGGCATACCGGCGTATGTCGCGCGCGCATGCTGCTGTCGGCATGCGCTGCTGTCGGCATGCGCGACCGGGGCGCTTGCACGCCCAAACGTGCAAGTAAATGTAACCACTGTGGTCTACTTATACGACAGTAGTAGATAAGCACAGGTATTCAGTGCTAGGCTTCCATTAGAGTACTGAGCATTGCCAGAATTTTTCGCTACCTGTCTCAGTTTCTCGCACCGTGTGCAAAGGGCTTTCCGCGCCCTAAGCGGAGTTCAATAAGAGTACTCAGTGCAGAGCTGATGCGTATGCGGGTGTACGAGGTAGGAGCTCGGTGGCATGCCGCATGTGCTAGGGCTCGGCCGTTGCGGGGCGTGCTCAGCCCTGCAATCTGAAATAAAAAAATCCCTGGCAGGGCGAGTTTTCCGCAGGTTGCGGCTGATGTCGTTGTACCATTACTGAATACTCTATCTACATTTTACCGCAGTGACACCTGGTGCGTGTTGCGCGCATGGCGGCATGGTGTCTCAAGTGTGCCTGTGCAACACGTGTGCACCGCCGTTTTAACGTGCACTACCGGTACAAAAAAAAGAAAACACGCACACTGTGTGGGCTGACTCGAAAGCATGCTTTCCGCATGCAAGCCAGCTGCGGCCCCTTGTGCTGTTGGCACTGGTGTGGTGTCTAACATGCACGACGTACCGTGTGATGCTAGCATACAGCCAGTTGCCTTTTTTTTCAACAGCGTCTTGCACCTAGTCGCGTGCTTGTGGCTTAGTGTGACACTGCGCCAGTGCTGCGCTGCCAGGCGCTAAGAGCCGTGGTAGACTTTGAGACGCTGGGATGAAAGCTGTGGGTGTGTGCACTACAGTCAAGTGAGATCACGCGTAACCGCACGTCACACTAGTTGTACTGAGTTGGCTGCGGTGTGTACCAAAGTCAGCAAAGACATGCCAACATGCACATGCAGCTTGTTGCGACGATGTCAGCGGCTGCCCTCCTCCCAGACTGCATGTAGCCGTACACAGCACAACCCCACACACCAACATTCTAGCGGCACAACTGTAATCGGCCTCCCTTCCTTCCATTACAAGTGACTACAAGAGCACCCGAACCCGCCCACAAAACGTCACATTTTGGTTCCCATTGCCGTGCAACAAACCTGATCCGGCCGCAGCCAACGCACAACCTGTCTCCCCCCCCCATTTTTGAGTTCACATGCGCATGTCGCGCTGCAAGACATGAACACGCAAGCCCTTGTGGCGCGGCAGCTGTGTGCGGTGCGCATAGGTCGCACGAAAACGTATGTGTTTTTTTTTCCGTGTTAAAACATGCGTGATAACTTACTATGATGCGCCAGCCCCCATGCAACAGCACCACACACACTACCCACACATGACTGCGCTGCATGTTCTCATAATCATTTTTCCAAAACACTCGCCATATACGCTGTATATACGCTCCGTATACAGCGCGTATGTGTACGGCTTGCTCATAACATTTTCGCACAACCCTAGGTGCGCACCTGTGGGCGTCGCAGTGGGGGTGGCGGTGGGATGGGCGGTCGTGGGTGATGCCGTGGTGGGCTGCGCAGTAGTCGGCTGGGCAGTCGTCGGCTGTGCAGTGGTGGGCTGCGCTGTGGTAGGCTGTGACGTCGTCGGCTGTGCAGTCGTTGGCTGCGCAGTTGTCGGCTGCGAGTCGCACCCGCGCGGCGGCCGAGCAACAGCGGAGCAGCGAGTCAGCAACTGTGCGGGCGTAACGCCTCATGGCAGTCAGTGGTGCTGCCACTGCCATGACGCTACCGGGCATGTCTGCAGGGTGCCAGCGACATATGCGGGGATCAGTGTAAACCCTATCCCATTGCGACAAAGCTGTCGAGACAGGCCGGGTAACCGACCACAAACAATGGGTAACTTCCTACCAGCTGACAGTGCGCACCATGCACCATGCACTCTGCTGAGCAGCTAGATGCACTGCCGGCAACCAAACCTCGCCACGCACCACCCGCGCCGCACGACACACACTGCGCCGCCGCCGCTGCCGCGGCCGCAATGCACCCACCTGCTCAGTTGTCACAGCCAACGTCGGCTCAGGCGTGGTAGTCTCAGGGGTGGTGCTAGGCGTGTCACCAGGGGTGTCGCCGGGCGTTTCTCCAGGGGTGGGCTCGGGCGTGTACTCCTCTTCGCCGGTGGGGGACGCGGTTTCCTCGTACTGGGTGGGCGAGTCGGTCTGTTCGGGCTGCGTCGGCGTGAGACTTCCGGCGTTTTGCAGGTGGCGCTCAGACTCGTAGAGGCCCCAGAGCGCGTTGACCCGTGCCTCCTGAAGCGCGCGCCTCTCCTGCTGGAGCCTGTGTGAAAGTGACGCAGCGGGCAAGTAGCGGCGGGTGGTTGGAGACAGGTGTCGGGGTGGCGCGTGTGCACAGGGGTGCACGCGGTGAGTGTGTGGGTGTGGCCACGAGTGAGTGTGTGTTTGCACGTTGGTGATGAGTGTGCGTTTGGCTACTGGACACATGGAACAGACAAGGCTGACGAGGGCGGGAAACTACTTCAGAATTCATGCTGGCAGGCAGCGGGGATGGCATACACATGGCGCCAGTAAGTGTGCACCCCCACAAGTTGCGCAGAGCTTGGCTGTGGTCAAGGCAACGGTGTCGCGCTGCTGGTGCTGTGCATGCGCTGCTGCGTTGGCGCACCACAAAGGCACCTCGCAGATGCAGTACGCCGTGCGTTGCGAAGCGCCTGCTGTCTGCGCTTGCCAACAAGAAACAAACATGACTGCTGCATGAGCGCTGCACCTCGAGTGCTTGAAGTTTGTAGCAAGTCAGACAATCAGACAATTGCACAAAAGGCACGGGACGCGTTGCAGTGGTCGGGCACGCACCAGCTCAGCGGAACCTCGGAATCGTCTGCGGCGGCCGTGGAGCGCTCGGCCCCTGCGAAAACACAAGGAGCACCGCAGCACAGCAAATGCTAAAAATCACGCAACGCTGCAGTGGACAGCGCCTGCTGCTGGTAGTGGTGCGGTGTGTGTGGTGCGTGCGTTTGGGCCCTAGTTGTGTGCGCCTGCAAAAGCATCTGCAAGCAGAGCACATGCAGGCTGGCAGCCTCGGGTGCCCGCCGATCCATGTCCAACCCAGAATATGCATTCACTGTTTGAGGCAGCTTCTGCAGCCACGAATGCAGACTGCCCGAGACACCACCAGCAGCAGCACCAGCACCACCAGCACCCTGACTCGCTGACCCTGAACGCCGTAAGCAAACGCAGCGGTGGTGGGAGGCGCAGCAGCGGTAGCGGCAGCTACAGGCGCGTTGGTTATAGTAGCGTCAGCGGAGGAGCCGCTCACCTGCTGCTGGCGCCACTGCGGGCAACAAGCGCTGGTGAGAGATGTTGTCGGCTGCGGCTGCTGCTGCTGCTGCTCGTGCGCTGGCAGCTGCAACCTCCCCCTGCTGCTGCTGCAGCAGCTGGGAGGTGGTGGCTCCCGACAGGGTGCCCGTACCCCTCTTCAGCTGTCGTTCTCGGCTGGCGTTACCGCCGCCTGCGTCCTCAGAAGGTGACTGCACATCCATGTCGAAGTACGCCAGCTGTGCGCGGGCCAGCGCTGCGCGCGCGCCGCCCGTCAGTGTCCGCTCGCCGCCACCTCCATCTCGGCCTTCCCGTTGTTGCGCCTGTGCTCTTCGTTCCGCGTTGCCATAGGGAGGCTGCTGCTGCGCGTGAGGCTCCAACTGGGGGGCGAGGTGGCGTGCCTGGCCCGCTGTTGCTGACGGCGCCGCTGGCGATGGTGCAGCTGGTGATGCAGCCACGTGGCGGCGCAGCACCGCAGCGGTGGCGCACAGCAGCGAGAGGCGTCGCATGGTGGCACGCGTGGGTGCGGTGTACAGCCCAGCAACCAAGTGAGCGATCTCCCCCTTACACTGCAGCAGCAGCAGGAGCAGCAGCAGCACGCGGAGCCTCGAGCGACTACTCAGCAGAGAGAGAGAGAGTTACAGTTACAGTTATTATTGTTCTGTAACTGTCGATTTTGGTCCCTGCGGGCACTGAGGCCTCGGGCTTTGTTGATAAATTAAACCAGAACAAATTTGGACCGCTCTCCTGATGACCTGCGCAGGAGAGGCCGAGTCACGAGCCAATGAGAGAGGGGGGGGCAGCGGTTTCAGATTTGAGGCTTACACGGGCACATGCTGCTGCTGCTGCTGCTGCTGCTGGCGGTGCTCAACTGTAGCCGCTGCAGCACCGAGCTCCGCCCCACAACCCACCGCCCCACTTGAAAGCCAGAGAGTGAACGTCGACGACGAAAATACCACCGCCGTGTAGTCGCCGCACCTGGCTGCTGCCAGCGGACATCGATCGACTGCTGCTTGGGCGCTGCCTCCGCTCTGCTAGCCTCCGCCTCCGCCGCCGTCGGCGCTACTGCCCGCGGCCGGTAGGTGTGGCGATGGATGTGGATGGCGCTGCTGCCCTCATGTTTTCCTGCTGGGTGTAGGGCAGGCAAACAGGTGTGTCTCACAGGCACCCAGCCCTTGCAGCTCTGGCTTGGGCTAGCGTTTCAGGCGGCAGCTGCACATTGCTAAGCAGGACTGCTGTGGCAGCTGCGGCACAGCAGTAGGTGCTGCTGCTGGCGGTGCTGCTGAATTGCCACCCCAATACCTCCCGCACAGTCCATGGTTGCCGGCTGCTGCGGCAGCATGGCAGGTGGGCAGCATGGCAGGTGGCCTTGTAGCAACGGCTGGCCTCGCGTGTGCATGCACCAGGTATAAAAAGGCAGGAAATGATGCACAGCTGTAATCTACAGAGAAAGCTGTATGGCAAGCTCACCCACCACCCAGACTTGTGCTGCCGGGCAACATTTTCCGCTGCCACACACACCTAGTGTAGTAGATGAGTGTAACGATGCACACTGCACACACTCCCAGCCTATGCCATGCTCAAACCATATCACATGGCTACCAACCAGCACACTGATGTTGTGCGCGCGGGCGGTGGGTTCGCATGCGCGCAGCACAACGGCCCACCACATTGTACACATTGCACCCACTCCTCCATTCGCACACTGTGTGGCGGCACCCTCCCATACACATGCAACAGGATGGGGCACACCACAGTGTCTGAGCACTGCAGGCGGCGCAGGGGCATGCTACACATGCATGGCATGCCACTAAGGTTGCACAAAAAAGATACTACTACTACCTAGTAGTAGTAGTTTTATTTATTTGCACTTGGGGGCGTGCAAGAGCCCGTGACACATGCATGCCAGCACGCTCACTGGCGGCCATGACACGAATCTACTATACTATTAAAAGTGGTGTTTTTGCATCAAAGTATGGGTTTTTTTTCTGATCGAAACGTGTGCAATAACTTTCTATGCTGGGCCAGCCACCATGCAAGAGCACCAGACGTTACCCTTACATGCCTGCGCGAAGCTGTTACTATCACTGCTTTTTTCCACACATTCGCTATGTATACCTGTGTATACTTCAAGAAGTACTTCAGTACAGCACTGTATACTTGAAGTGTAAGTGTGATACTTCTGAAGTATACGCTCCATGGACAGCGTATATTGTTTGCTCACATGAGATAAGTTTTCGCGCAACCCTACATGCCACAGTAGCCACGGCTTTCCGTCACCCGCGGCAGGCGGCAAACCTGAGTGCCGCAGCGCAAGAGCGAGTGAGGCACACGGCTTCATATCACAAGGGGCGATTGGATCGCGCGCCAGTGTTTTGTACAAGCGGTGTACCGGGAGGGGGTGGGAGCAGGTCCCCTAGGACATGGGGCTGTAATCCGTTAGAGTAGTTCTCTGGCAACATGGCTTTCTTTAGAGTATACACACTGTGCTAAGCATTGCCAGCTTGTTTGCTAGCAACAGCGTGTCTGATTATCCTTTTTCTGGTCACGCGCGCACCGTGTGCTAAGGGCTTTCCGCGCCCTAAGCGGAGTTTTATAAAAGTACCGTGTACATGTCTACTTCTGAAAGTACTCCTGCACCGTAGGCACAACACAGCCACAGCAGGCGCTGCTGTGCGCACAACAAAAGCTGCTGCGCGCACAACAAGAGCCACCGCTCCAGTGCGCGCACCGCCACCACCGCATGTGGCGCACACACCAGCAGGCAGCAGCAGCACACCAGCAGACAGCCACCAGCACACGGCTCACCAATACAGCAGCCCCCCGCGCATTCGGAATCTCTCATGTCATTTCGAGGTGCCGCAGCGCGGGCCCTGTCCACCTGCCAAGCACGGCAGGCCCGCAGCCGTGAGCCTCCTAGACCGAGAGACGCAACCAAAGGGACCGACTGAGCAACGACCGTCATAAGTTGCATCGCTTTGGGGGAGGGCTGGCTAGGTAGGGGGGTAGGTAGGTCAAGTCAAACCAAGAAAGAGAGAGAGAGAGAGTTACAGCCGCCAGGGCCGGGTCCGCATTTGCGGGCCATGGCCTAAAGCCAGAACAACACGGCCTAAAGATTGAGTACTACCGCGAATGGGTTCGAGTTGCCTTGCGGGGGGACTGCTTACGCCGCACAACCGCGGCTCCCCCCCCCCCGGATTGCCCGCTCTCATGCAAGAGCGGGTTTGGCGCACCCCCACCCCCCCCACTAGAACTTTTTTGTTGTAACCCTGCCAAAAACACCACGCCAGTCAACAGAATGGGTCGGTGCCCGGGGGGGTTGTGTGTGTGCGCGCTTTTCTACAGGTGCCATGCGCACGTCCGCACATGTTGTGCCGCCGCCGAGCGGCACCGCCGTCTGCTGAGCAGCGCAGCCTCGCGCGTGTGCTCAGCAGCAGGTCCGCTCCGCTCGACGCAGCCGTGTAGCATGGAGGCCGGCGCAGGAAAGCCGTTGCAGTACAGGCCAGGCGGGCGGGCGCCAAACACACCGCCGCGGGCCACCGCCACCCACCAACCACTCAGCCGCCACCGCTGCGGCTGTGCCGCCATTGCTCCGCAGCCGCCGCCAGCCGCGCCGCACGGCTATGACATGGGCAGCTTCGAGAAGGAGAAGGACTGCGGGTGGCGGGGCGTGGGGCGCGGCGTGTAGCGCGCGGCCTTGGGGGCCGCGGCCGCGACGGCGGCGGCGGCGGC
>JAULBY010036390.1:0-14438 GCA_032358315.1 Ophiocytium majus | reverse complement strand
CCTGGCTAGGCACCGCCCTCTACAGCGCACCGGACTCCCTGCCGGATGCCTTCTGGGGCGTGCACACTGCTGCACGCAGCCGCGCCACGACAAGCCCCCCCCTGTCAGCCCGCTGGCTGATTGCTGTGGCTGCCACACCGGTTGCTAGAACATGTTGCTAGCCACTGGTTGTACTGATGGCGCTTGCGTCCATGTATGATACATGAAGTAGGTGAGGTGGCGGGAATACCAGGGGGGCGGCACAGCCCATCAGTGTGCAAATGCGTGGCGCATGCGCAGACACAGATGCACACTTCGACTTGGAAACTGGTGCTTGGGGGTGCACCCGGCGGGGTGGCAACCGGGGCAATGGCATGTCGCGCCGCCGTGCTGCCAAGGCGGGGGGGGGCGATGCACCCACGCAGCTGTTGCCACGTTGCTGGCGCTGTGCATGTGTGTTGTGCCGTGAAGGGGGGGGGGGGGACACTGGCGTTTAAGTACAACCAACCTTTTTCACTCGCCACCTGGGGGCAATGACTCATCGAACAGCACCACTGCTGCTGGTACCTCGCAACCGTCTGCGAATGAAGCACGCAGCCAATCCTCGGGTTGCATGTGTAGCGAGGGTTGAGGCAAAGTGCGCACATGCAGGTCTGGAGAGGGACCCCCAAACTTGGCCGCAGTCTGTCCTTTGGCGCATGGCCTTTGTGTGACAAACCACTCACTCACTCACTCATGCACGCGGATCACGCTGGACGAGGGCGGCGGGTGGATTTCTAGCAAGGCAAACCAATGCAGCAGTTCTTATACTTCAAGAAGTATGTGTGGACACCTCCCGTTCAGAGTCAACAGTGTCGTAACTGCTGGTGCTGGTGCTGATGCATGGGTGAAGTTTTGTTTACTTTGTCACAGGTACATGTACTTGAAGGGTACGTCGGCTCCTGCCAGTGCACATCAACGGAGCTAAATCCGTGCTTATGCCTGGACACTTGACATATCAGATGCATCATGTGCCTCACTTGCTTCAACGCAGGTTACTCAACGCGTTCGCAGCATTATGCCCTGTGTACACATAACATTTAGACAGTTCACATGTGCCGTCAGCAATCACAAACCAGCACAGGTCGCAGCGCCCATTCTACGGCTCCGCCTGAGGCGGCGTCACGCACCACCACCAGGGGTTGTTATACAACTAGTAGTACGTACTTACGAAGTACTTCAAAGTACTTCGAAGTATACTCAAATAATCGCTTCGTTGTACGATCCTATGCAGGCCAACACTTGAGCCTCGTGGTGCCACACTATCTGCTCACTCGCTCACCCGCCTCTCACCCCCTTTTTTTTGTACTTGAGTACATCAACGTATATCTAGTTCCTGCCCTGGCAGGTCGAGCCCTAGGTAGCGTGCTGGCGCCCGCTAACCCTTCCTGTGTTCATAGACATACACTGCCATGCATCTGCCATGGCCACCAGCGGGTGTGCTGGCATACATGTCATGGGCTCTTGCACGCCCACACGTGCAAATAGATAAAACTACTTGGAGAAGTATCTAAACAGCTGCTGCCGCTCGCGCCGCTGCCCCCGCAGCCCACTGGCACTTTGTCGGGCCCTTCCCGGGCCACGGCCTGCACCTGTACGCGATCGTGTCCAAAGGCTGCTACGCGCTGTACGTACGCGAAGCACACAGTACTTCTGCAGTGAAGGTCTTGGAGTATACTTCAAGTATCAAGTATTATTATAAACCTATGCAAGTCAGCACTTGAGCCTCATGGTGCCGCGCGCACTGTCCTCTCACTGCTCACCCGCTCCTCAACCCCATTCATTCATGTACTAGTAGTGTATATCTAAACACTTGCCGCCGCTCGCGCTGCTTCCCCCCCCAGCCCACTGGCGCTACGTCGTGCCCTTCATCGGCCCTGGAAAGCACCTGTTCGCAACCGTCTCCAAGGGCTGCTACGAGGCCTACATCGCCCACTACCCCGACAAGGGCACCAGCCCCATCTACCTCTGCAGCACCCCCGCCCTTCTCTCCTGGGCCCTCACGGGCAAAAACGGTTACGTTTTCTCCACCAGGACGTGCGCCACCGCCGCCGCCGCGGGCTCCCTCGCCACGCTTGAGCTCGCTCGCGCGCGCAAGTGCCCCGTCGACAACGCCGCGTGCCGCCTCGCCGCCGCCAATGGCCACCTGGCGGTGCTGCAGTGGGTGCACAGGGAGACGGGCGGGCGCTACTGGCGCGCGCGCATGGGCGGCCCCGCGGCGCGCAACGGCCACCTTGAGGTGCTGCAGTGGGTGCTGGCGACGCTCGGCCCCAAGGGCCTGGAGGCGAGCGTGTGCGCGGGCGCTGCGGCCAGCCGCCACCTGTTCATCCTGGAGTGGGCTCACGCCAAGAGCCTGCCGTGGGACGCCGCCACGTGCGACGCGTGCGCGCAACGGGGACCTTGAGATGCTGCAGTGGGCGCGCGCGCGCCAGTGCCCCTTTGCGTCCAGCAGCGTCGCCGCCGCCGCGAGCGGCGGCCACATGCATGTGCTGCAGTGGCTGCTCACCCACGGCTGCCGCTACGACAACAAGGCGTGCGCGGCGGCGGCCGGCGGCGGCCACCTGGAGGTGCTGCAGCACCTGCGCGGGCCCACGCTGACGGCGTCTTGGACGCACAAGACGGCCACCGCGGCGGCACGCAGCGGCCACCTGCGCGTGCTGCGGTGGGCCGTCGCGCACGGGTGCCCCTGGAACGCGGAGAAGCTGCTGTCGTTCAGCGCGCCGCACCCCGACTGCCACGCCTTGGTGCAGGTGGGGTTGCGCGACAAACGCACATGAGCAAGCCATACACGCCGTGTACGGAGCGTGTGTGTAAAGCGTATACGGCCAATGTACGACCCCCCCCCCCGAGAGTAACAGCCTGGCGCAGGCGTGTGTGAGTTGATGTCGGGTGCTCTTGCATGGTGCCTGGCCCAGCATGGAAAGTTATTGCACGTGCTTTAACAAGAAAAAAACGCCTATATACGTTTTCGTGCAACCCTTTGCGCAGGCCGTCGTACTGTCGCACACGCGCTTCGGCCCGCGGTCCCCGGACACGCCGCACCCGTTCCTCGACTCGCTCGCCACCGCCAGCAAGACAGACCGGCTGGAAGGCTACGTGGCGGCCATGATTGCGTGGCAGCGCGCCAGCCTCCTCGCTACCTTCATGGACCTGATCCCCCCACTGCCGCAGCTGCCGCAGGGGCGCGCGGCCGTGACGCTTGGCGCGTTCGTGACCGGCGTCATTGCGACTGCGGAGAGCGGCGTGCCGCCGGGCGAAGAGGCGGCGCTGGCGATTCAGGCCGCGCTTGGCGGTGAGGTAAGCGGTGCGGTGGCGGGCGCGACAGCTTAGGCCTGAGCGCCGCTCTGCTGTGAGTTGCGGGCGGTGGGCGCTGTGCCGCTGCGTGTGGGGCTGCGGAAGCGGTGGCGGTCACTGCTGGCGGCCGCAGCCGCAGGGCGGGCGGGCGGCACGGCGGCGGAAGGGTGTGCGCGCCGCTGCCGCCGGCGGATGCTAGAGCGTGCAGCTGCCGCCGGGGCGCACAGTCATCGTGCCGGGCGCATTTGTGGCCGGCGCCCTTGCCACGGCGGGCAGCGACCTGCCGCCGGGCCAAGAGGCGGCGCTGGCGATCCAGGCCGCCCTTGATGATGCAACCAATGGCGCGGCGGCGGGCGCGACGGCCCAGGCCTGAGCACAACTGTGCCGCTGTGTGTTGTGGGCGGAGGGCGCTGCGTTGACGCCTCGCGTGGGGGCGGCGGCAGCGGTAGCGGTCAACCGTTGGCGGCCGCAGCGGCAGGGCCGGTGGCCGGCATGGCGGCAGGAGGGTGTGTGTGCCGCTGCCGATGGGGGGGATGGTATGGTAAGAGCGTGCGGCTGTTGCCGCTGCTGCTGCGGTGGTGCAGCGTACTCTTTGTGTGTGTACAGTAGCGCGTGTGCGCGGCTGCCGCAGGGGCGCGCGGCCGTGACGCCTGGCCCATATCGTGACCGGCGCCGTTGCCATGGCGGACAGCGGCCTGCCGTCTGGCGAAGAGGCGGCGCTGGCGATTCAGGCCGCGCTTGTGGATGCGGCGAACGGCGCGGCGGCGGGCATGGCGGCCCAGGCCTGAGCGCCGCTCTTATGTGAGTTGCGGGCGGTGGGCGCTGTGCTGCCGACGTGTGTGGGGCCGCGAAAGCAGTGGCGGTCAGCCGCTGCTGGCTGCAGCGGCAGGGCGCGTGGGTGGCACGGCGGCAGCAGGCGGTTGCGCGCCGCCGCCACCGGTGGATGCTAAGAGGGTGCGGCTGTTGCCGCCGCTGCTGCGGTGGTGCGGCGTACTCTTTGCGTGTGTACAGTAGTGCGTGGGCGCGGCTGCTGCGGCGGCGCGGCGCAGCATCAAGGAGAGGAGCGGAGGACATTTGGGCGCCAGGGTGTTGAGGCCAGCCAGTAGGGGTGTGTGAACTGGTTTGTGCGGCTGGCGCTGCTGCTGCAGCTTAGTGCCGTGTGCTGTGTGTGTGTGCAGTGCGATGGGACGGCTGCTGTGGGGGCGCAGCACAGCGCAGCATAGCGCAGCATGACACGGAAGACAATCGAAAGGGTTGCAAAGCTTTGTACAGTAGTAAATCGATCGCATCCTCCAAGTGCATTAGAGTGCTTGGTGCTGAGCATTGCAGTCTTGTTGGCTAGCAACAGGGAGCAGTATGCTTGGTCACGCTTGCTCCACGCGCACACCATATGCACAGGGCTTCCCGCGCCCCAAGCGGAGTACAATAAAGGTATATGCATGTTTTAATCAATTAGAGTAGCGCTCTGGCAACATGCTACGCTTTCTTCTTTTTGAGTGCGCACTGCAGTGCTGAGCATTGCCATCTTGTTTTGCTAGTAACCTTGAATCATGCCTTTTCCAGTCACACGCACGCCATGCGCACAGGGCTTCCTCACCCTAAGCGGAGTTTGATAAAAGTACACATCCATGGTACTTCAGTGCTGTTCGCACCTGACAGGCACGCAGCAGTTGCTGTGATGCCACGTTGTCAGCAACCAAACTCTGAACCCCTACTTCAGTAACACCTAACGGTGGTGCCGCAAGGGTCCCCTGCCCCTATGCCGCAAGTGATGACAGGAACGCGCTCCGTTGGCCTTCAGTGCGCACCATGCACGCGGACCACCTGTCATTGTTTCACGTTTGTTTCTTGTACTTCTCTGAGATGCACCAACGGCCATGCAGTTCCGTGAACACAGTTTCACGTGTAACATCTACAGCATTCCTTGAGAATGAGCAAGACACCGGCGCTGCACGCGAGGCGCCGCCGGGCAGCATCCGCGCATAGGGCCACATACACAAGATGCGTGGGCGGGACCCACATGGCCTGCTTGCGGCACCTGTTGTTGTTGCTTGTGCCAAGTTGTGAGCATGTTACATGTGTTGTTTGCACGGGGTCGGGCATATATACCAGTGCGTGCTTGCATGACCTGACACACTCACAACTGGAAATCATCAACAACACATGGCATGCATTTGTTTGTGGCGGCACTGCAGGAGCGGCTTGGGTGCCTAGAGAGGGCGACGACGGCGACGGCAGCTTAGACGGAAAACCTGCATCATCTTCTTGCGGGGGAACCAGGTTTGGTGCCATATGACCTCACAAATTTGGGACCTCCGGAATAGTTCATGAAATGAATTTCGTCAATTGAGGGCAGCGTGTTTCGGCGCACGCGGGCCACGTTGCAGGCGTGTTGCATCCATCAGTACTGGTGCTCATGATGGGCTGCCGCTGCCACCGCCTCTGCCACAGCTGGCGCTACTGCATCGCAGACCGCAGCATGGAAGTCTTGTGTGCGATGCTAGCTGACAGTGCCTCAGGCTGTTGCCGCCGCCGTTGCTGGCTGGTGACACCAGCAGCGGCAGTGGCGTGGGCAGATGACACTTGCTGGGCGCAGCCCCTGTGGCAGCTCCAAGGAGCACAGGGCGTGAATTGATGAACATGCTTCATGAAATTCATGACTTTGTAGCCACTTTGACCTGAGCGCACCCTACCCGCTCGTGGCGGCTCCGTCGCGCGCGCACGTTTGGGCTCTCATTTGTATCGTCCAGCAATAACACATTGTACCGTTGTGCGCATGACCCCATGTCTCTGGACCAGTGCTCAATCACATGAGGTCCGCACCACATGTTGTGTTCTGAAGCCACTGCTGAGTTTGTCCCGTGCGAGTGGAACCGCGCTGATGCTGCTGGCTGGAGCACCGCCGCGCCACCCCTATGCGGGGTGCGCTGCTGCTGCATGGCTGCCGTGCATATGCCAACATTTTTTTTAAATACATACTGCACAAGTTTGGGTATGCATGCAAACATGCACTTCTAGTTGTACATAAATACTGATGTATACACAATTCGAATATACTTCAAGTACATACTGCAGCAGTGCAGCTATATACTGCAGCCATGGCGTGGCTGCCGCCGGGCTGGGGCAGCAGCGTGCCTGTGCCTGGGGCGGTGGCGGGTGCCACGCAGCTGGGGCCTCCTGGGACCCTCAAACCCTGTGGACGGAATGCATCATCCACACAAACGCTGGTGACTTCGCGCTCTGCCAGAGCCGCGATGTACATCGTTTAGCAGCATGAGGCGGATCCCCCAGGGTGTGCCAGCGCGCCATCAAACCTGGCACCAACAACACCTTCACAAAAGTTCGACCGCTCCTAATGCGCTTCCCCTGGAGGCGGAATTGCGAGCTCTGAAAGCTACAGAAACATATCGAGAGCACCCCCTCACACACACACCTTTCCTCCCCATTACCGACGGCTGCGAGCGTCTTCTGCTGTACAGAGCTTGTTCGCTGCTAATTGTGTTGCCGGCTGCAGCACTGTGAAAAGGTGCACAAGCTCCGGCTTCGAACGCAAGGACTGGCGCTGCGGCGGCGATGTCGGCACAAGTGTAGAAGAGCTACGGATTCAAAGCCAGGCGGGCGCGTCTCCAAATGCAGTTTAGGAGTGTGCAGCTGCAGAGCGCACTGCCACGAGCTTCAACTCCCCACACTTCAACTTTGCCAGTTCACGGATGACTCGACCACATCATCCCCTTCACCTCCTCTGTGAGCATCAACAAGCGCCCAGCGTCGTGGCGAGCGAGATGGGGGAGTCAGCAGCAGCAGCACCAGCACTCTGGGCTTTGGCAACCATGGCGGAGTCAGCAGCGCCAGCAAGAGCCAAGAGCGCGAGGACCGCAGGCACACCTGCCTCCGCGATGCTGCTGGAGGTGTTCACCATCGCAGCTCACCAGCTGGAGCCTCAACAGGGAGCTGCGGTCTATCCGCCCCCCCCTCCACGTGTACCTGCATGGCGGACGCCTAAGTGAGGCCATGGCGTGCAGCATCTTGGCATTTCCCTCCATCGTCGATTTGGAGCTGATGGGCACTTTCGCATGGGCCACCACCACAAACCCTTTGCAGCTGCCTGGAGGGCTGCGGGTCCTGGAGCTGGACTGCTTTCAGGGACAGCTGGGCTCAGTGCCCGCAGCCTTGCAGGACCTGTCCTTGTTGGTCGGCGATACCGACATTGAGCTGGATGCGCGAGAAGTTGGCGTCGTTCTTTCCTCGTGGGCCCAAGACGAGGCTGTCTGCCAGGTGGCTGCGCGCAGCATCCTCGCTGCCATGTCTGCGGACCTCCAGGAGCTCACGACGGACCTACGTCTGGACCTGGTGCCTGGGCTGGCGCTACCACTTCAGCTGCACCGCGTTCACCTCTGGGCGCTCGATATCAAGGGCGAGCCTGTGCCCCAGAGTATGGGTCTGGCATGCACCCTGCCGCCTAACCTGGAGAGGCTGGATTTGGTCGACTTGGCGCTGGCGCCGGTGCTGGAGCTGCCGGAAACTCTGCTGGAGCTTACGGTTGTCGACTGTGTCTCCACAGCTGGCGGGAGCAGGCTTCAGCTGCCGCCAGTGCTGCGCTCGCTTAAGATCAACAGCTCCAGCGTCGACGACAGCGGAGCAGTCACCTTTGGGGTGCTACCACCCGGTCTGCTGCAGCTGCACCTCAGCAACCACATGGGCACTCCACCCCTGGACCTGCTGCCAGACTCGCTGCAGGAGCTTCACCTGGAGGGGGAGTTGCGCGCGGTCGGCGCGCTGCCGCCGTGGCTGCACAAGCTCACGCTCTCCGCGTTAGATCAAACACTGCCACAGCTGCCGTCACGGCTGCTGGAGTTGCACGTGATTCGGTGTGAGCAGGAACTGCCGCCCCTGCCGCCCTCCCTGCAGCACCTGAGCATGATATGGTACACCATCGACCCCGGACGCCCCGGAGAGGGGCCCCCTCTGCCGCCCCTCCCCGAAGGCCTGCTGTCGTGGAAACTGGTGTTCAGAACTCCGACGGCGTTACCTTTGACGCTGCCACTCCCTGCGCCGCCTGTGGCTTCAGGAGTGGGCGTTTCACATTCCTGTAGTGTTGCCGGACGGGCTGGAGGTGCTGCATCTGAGCACCAGTTCGAGGTGGCTGACAGATGGCTGCCGCATGCCGGCGCTGCCCGCCAGCCTCCTGGAGCAGACGTGCTGGGGAAGCGATGATGCTGACCCTTCACTTCCTGAGCCGCTACTGTGCCTGGACGTGCTGCCCCCGCACCTGAAGGAGCTGGCACTGGACGGTGTGCAGCTGCGCTGCGCTGTGCCGGCAAGTGTGCGCACGCTGCATACCGGTTGCCGCTTCGATGCGGCTGAGCTCACATTTGAGACTGGGCGCCCGCCCTCCTGTTTTCAGGTTGGGTGGCACACCCACCTGGTGTGGAAGTGGAAGACGTGAGTGATGACTCGGAGGAAGAGGAAGGCATGAATGATGAGTGATGCGTGGTGGCATATATGCGTGGTGCTGCACGCTGCGTGGGTTTGTCCTGCTGCTGCGGTCTGTCTGTGTGCCCTTGTCGTGCCACAACGGCATTTGCGCACTCCGCTGGCAGCTTGCAGCATGTGCCTTTTTGTATGACCTGCAATGGCGCCTGCGTAGCGTAGCAGCACATGCAGAGGGCACAGACGTACTGTAGTGCATCGCTGCTTTGGCATTTCGTGCCCAGTGCAATTAGGCTAGGTACTGCAGGTGCACATTCGATGGCATTCCTTTGTGCACTGCGGTGGGTGCTGTTTTGTGAACGGGCCCAAAGGCACAGGCTGGCTTGTCGCACTGCCTGCAAGCATACCATGCGTTGTGGCGACCAGTGCTGGCATGCAAGGTACAGCATATACTACGTAGTATATGCATCGCCATGCCTGGCGCACCCCCACAACACCCGCATGTGCCGAAGTGGTACTTTCAGAAATACACACACACCTCTACAGCATGAGGCGCGGCCACACGCACGCACTGCAGTGGCCACTGGCACGATATGCACCGCTGGTGCCACCGAGGCGACAGCAGACCTGTTGTCGCTAGGCCAGCTGCTCCTGCCAGCGCTCGCGCACCAACTAACAGACGCAGCAAACAACAGTCGACATTGAGAACCAAACTCACACGTTTTGGACAGCCATGTGCAGTATGCTCGAGCGAGAAGCAAGGGTGCGTACGTGTGGGTTGTGCTATCATCAACGGGGGGGTGCGGCACTCCGGCCGCTTGTACTGCGCCTGCCTGAATCGATATCGTTTGCCCCTGGAGGCGAGACAGTTGTACTACGTGGTACAACATACTACGTAGTACATAGTATGCTGAGCAGGAGCACCTTTCGAAAGCATTGCTCTGCTGCTCAGCACCGATTGCGTACGGGCGTAGCATAGCATGCCGAGCACTGCAAGATCATGCCCGCTTCCAAGTAGGACAGCATGTTGAGGTGTGCGCGCGGCTCAGCAGGCGGTTGTGCATGCCCTCCGGCACCTAGGTACCTCGCCTGCGGTCCTGTCAAGCTTGCTGCAATCATTTTTGCTCAGCAGCAGCAGCAGCAGTACAGCAGCAACAGTGCTGATCAGCAGGTGACATCAACATACAAGTGGGACAGCAGACGACATTGACGTTGCGTTCCATCCAGAGTTGGATGGGAAAACAAGTGGATGCACATGCTTAGGGTACATGCTACTAGTAGTACGTGCATCACGGCCGGCGAGTTCGTGGCGTGCTCAGCCAAACGTATGTACAACATCAGGCGTTTGCGTGGGCACCAAGTTTCACAAGATAAACATCGCGTTTTCGACCACACATGGTGCAGAGCTAACACAGCACAGAACCATAAGCGGGCACAAGCAGCGGCACGGTTTTGGGGTGATAACGCAAGTACCAGGTCCCGCGCAAGTGAAGTGCACTGTTAGCTTTCAACACAAACAACCGCACTTGAAGTGGAGTCTTCCTAAGCACCACCATGGATACATTTGCGGCTGGCATTGCCACGATGCATTCATGCGCCACCAAGCACATGTACTTGGTGGTGAGCACCATAAGTTTGCACCCATACGTGCATATGCCACGTCAGTGAACTGCGGCATGGTCGTTGCGTGCAGTAGAGCAGGCAGTGCGCACCACGCCACATCACACGACGCACTGCTGTGGTGTTTGCGGTTGCCACTGAACAAGCAACTTGCTTCAAGCTAAAGTATGTTAAAGGGCAGCAGTATCGGCGGCGGGTTGGACGCTCTGGTGCCATGCGGTACTGGTAGAGGCGTATAGGCTACCTGCTACGTTAACAGGTGTACTTTCATTAAACCCCGCTTGGGGCGCGGAAAGCCCTTTGCACACGATGCGTGTGACCAGAAAAAGGATCAGACAGGTAGCAAAAAAGCTGGCAATGCTCAGCACAGTCATCAGGTGTACTTGAAGTAGTAGTACTTGTTTTACATGCTACTTCCCGTCACCCGCACACCGCGTGCGCACAGGACATTCCGCGCCCCAAGCAGGTCAAGCTCTGGAGTTTGATGAAAGTGCACGCCGGGGGAGATGTGCGCGAACCAGCATCTACCATAGTGGCATGTTCCAAAGCGAACCATGTGGCAGCCTCGCACGTGTACTTGGCCGTGCGGCGGCGGTGCTGCCTTTGCTCCGTGCCCATGATGCCAGTATACTACTGTAGTACTTGCAGTGCTTGTGAAAACAGTGGTGCCAAGTGTCCGCACTTCATGGGGACGCCGCGGGCAGCAATATTGGTGGCGCGGGCATTCAAGAGTTGAAGTTGAAGTTGTGAATTTGAAGTTCGGTGCTGTGTCACCGACGCAGCGCCGTGGCTGCTGCCGCTGCAGCTGCTGCCACTTGTGCTGCTCACCAGGGCATCAGTGCTGCGCCGCACCGCCGGAGCTGACGCATTGTTGCTGCTGACGCAGTGCCGATGCCTATGCACGGTCACCGCCGCTGCTGCTGTTGCCATGCCCGCCCACACCTGCCGCCCATGTCGCTGTCCCCTTCCTGCTGCGCCTGCTGTTCAGGCGCCCAGACATCCCCTGTGGTGCCGCCACTGCACCATCAGCATGCCACGCACCGCGCATGCTGCCACACGGCGCGCAAGCACCATTCGCCAGGTACTGCTTCAACAGCTGCAGTGCCGGCTGTGGTGTAGGCGGTTGACACACAAGCATGAGGGGGCGCCGGTGGGGCTGCCTTCCCGCAAGTATTTGGCGACATTGGCGGGAATTTGGTGATGCTGGTGATGGTGCACCGCCTGGCGGTGTACGATGGACATCATCGCTGTAGCTGCCATGGGGCAGCAGCCACCGCCACCGCTGCTGCTGCCACGTGCTTCTCACTGCTGTAGAGCATGTGCCTTAAATCTGGTGCCATGGTGATCAATAAAATCGTGTGCTGCGCGCGCAAAAACGTGTTTGCTGTTCCACAAGAACTGGCACCCGCGTGCCGCAGGAAAGTGCGACCCAACAACAACACCATCACCACCACTGGCACCAGCACAGCTGCTGTCGCATGCACCAACACCCCAATCCCCATGCAACTGCGGTCAGTACCTGTCGTCCAGGGGTACAACAACACCTGCACCATTGCTGCTGCTGTCTATGCATCTGTAGACGCTGCTGCGAGAGCTGTCGCTTTGTGCAGGTTGGCCTTACCAACGCCTCCTCCGCCTGCTACGCGTTTCCGCTGCCTCCGACCTGGAGCCAGCACCGCCTTCGCCCACAGCAGCGGCAAACACCTTCCAGTCACGCACGCCATTCACCTGCTGCGCACAGGCCCGCGCAAATCCCTTGGTGCGCTGTGTCAAGTGCAATGCATGGTCACTCTGCAGAACTTCAATGCCCGTAGTTTGTACCCCCGGGTGCCCACATGCCCCCATGTCTCCATGACTAATACACAAACTTGTCTCCATGACTAATACACAAACTTCAACTGGTCGGCAACCAAAGGGGTCTAGGGAAAAAGAAGAAGGCCCCTTTGGTCGCACCATGCATATGGCCACGGATGATGTTCAAAACCTTCGCGCAAAGCGTGTGTGTGTACAGCAGCTGCAGCAGCAGGGACGGGAGGGATTTCTGGCAGTGATGGCGGTGTCAGCAGCACCAGGAGCCAAGACAGCATGAGGACCGCAGGCAGGCCAGCGCAGTCTGGCACCTCGCCGCTGCTGGTGGATGTGTTTACTATCGCAGCTCAACAACGCCTGCTTCCCCAGGAAGGGTGGGGCCTCAACAGGGAGCTGCGGTCGGTACGCCCCCCTGTCCACGTGTACCTGCCTGGCGAACGCCTAACTGAGGCCTTGGCGCGCAGCATTCTGGCGCTTCCCACCATCGTCGACTTGGACCTGTTGGGCACTTTCGCATGGGCCACCACCACAAACCCTTTGCAGGTGCCTGGAGGGCTGCGGGTCCTGGAGCTGGACTGCTTCCAGGGGCAGCTGGGCGCGGCACCCGCAGCTTTGCAGGAGCTGGGGTTTTGGGTCGGCGACACGGAAGCTGAGTGGGGCGAGGAAGAACTTGAGGTCCCTCCATCTTGCTGGGCCCACGACGAGGCTGCATGCCAGGTGGCGGCGCGCAGCATCCTCGCTGCCATGCCTGCGGACCTCCAGGAGGTCACGACGGACCTACCTCTGGACCTGGTGCCTGGTCTAGCTCTGCCACTTCGGCTGCACCGCCTTCACCTCTGGGCGCTCGAAATTCATGGCGACCCTGCTCTTGCGGCACAGAGTGTGGGTGTGGTATGCGCCCTGCCGCCTACCCTGGAGACGCTGGAACTGCACGGGTTGGCGCTGGTGCCGCTGCTGGAGCTGCCGGACACTCTGTTGGAGCTGGGTGTCCACCACTGTGTCTCAGCAGCTGGCGGGAGCGCGCTTCAGCTGCCGCCAGGGCTGCGCTCGCTTGTGGCGGAGAGCACACGCGAAGACAACAGTGAATCAGTCACCATGGTATATTATATGTTGCATTGGGGTGCTACCACCCGGCCTGCTGAAGCTGCACCTCAGCGACATGGGCACTCCAGCCCTGGACCTGCTGCCAGACTCGCTGCAGGAGCTTCACCTGGAGGGGGAGTTGAGCGCGGTTGGCCCGCTGCCGGGGCTGCAGATGCTCACTGTCTAAAGTGAGCAAGCACTGCAGCAGCCGCCACCACGGCTGCTAGAGTTGCAGGTGGAGGATTTCGAGCATGCGCTGCCACCCCTGCCGCCCTCCCTGCAGCACCTGTGTATGTTAGACTACAACACCACCCCTCTGCCACCCCTCCCCGAAGGCCTGCTGTCGTTGAAGCTTGTGTACTACCATGCGTCCCCTCTGCCACTGCCGCCACTGCCGCGCTCCCTGCGCCGCCTGTGGGTTGAGGAGTGGGACCTTGGCAGTGATGTAGTGTTGCCGGACGGGCTGGAGATACTGCATCTGAGCACTAATAGAAACTGGCAGATGGCTGCCGCACACCAGCAATGCCCGCCAGCCTCCTGGAGCGGACGTGCTGGGGCAGCAAGTATGCTAACCCTCGCTTGCCTGTGTCGCAACTGCGCCTGGACGTGCTGCCCCCGCACCTGAAGGCGCTGGCACTGGATGGTGTGCAGCTGCGCTGCGCTGTGCCGGCAGGTGTGCACGCGCTGCATACGGGGGTCCACTTTGATGCGGATGGGCTCACATCTGAAACTGGGCGCCCACCCACCTGTTTTCAGGTTGGGGTGGCAGACCCGCCTTGCGTGGACGACATGAATGAGTGACATGTGTACAGCAAGCATGCATATGTGCGGTGCTGCACACTGCGTGGGTGCCCTGCTGTTGCTGTCTCTCTGTGTGCCCTTGTCGTGCCAGAGTGCCATTGCACACTCTGCTGCCACTGGCAGTCGCCAGTGGCGCAGCGTGTGCACTGTATGACCTGCGATGGTGCCTGCGCAGTGTAGCAGCATGCACGTGCGGAGAGCACCTGTAGACGTCGACGTAGTGCACCACTGCTTTTTCACTGCGTGCCATTCGGCTAGGTACTGCAGGTGCACATTGGTTTGTGCGCTGCGGTTGGTGCTGTTTATCTTGTTGGAGGAGCAGCCTGCTCAGCAGATCATTCATTCATTCATTCATGCACAGTCTGCTCAGCAGCAGCTAGCAC
>JAULBY010036379.1:0-14438 GCA_032358315.1 Ophiocytium majus | reverse complement strand
CTCCCCCCCCGCCAGCAAAGGCGCTTCCGGTATACCGGTACCGGCTATGAGCGCTTTTCAGCACAGATCCAGACACGCGCGCGTGCTTGGGTGGTGCGCGCCGGGGCGGCGCTGGCGAAGATGGACACCACGGACATGCTCAACATGTCTCTTGACGACATGATCGCCAAGAACAAGAAGGATCAGGCGCAGCAGCACCAGAAGCAGAGGCAGAAGAAGCAGCTACTAGTAGGCAAAAAGCCACCGGCTAGGCAACAGCAACAGGGGAGAGTGGGCGGGGGCAGGGGGGGGCGGGCCAGATCCGCCGCCAAACCCGCTGGCCCTGCACTTGACACAAGGGAGGGAAGGTCGGACCTCGTGGAGCGTTGGGCGCACGACCGGCACGAGGGGGCGGGCGGGCAGGTGCGTTTATGCGCAGCTTTGACTGTCCTTGCGCCACTGTTGTGCAGTGCCTAGCCTAGCAGGGGCTTTACTCCGGCACAGCAGTTTTCGGGGCTCCCTTGTTAAGGCTGGCGGCATGCGGTCACCTGGTTTTGCCCTGCCTACTGGCGCTGCTGCTGCTGGGGTTGCTGATGTGCATCCTGGTCGTCCTGCTGTTTGTGCTGAGCATTGCAGGGGGGAGGAGGCGGTGCTGGCCCGGTGCGGCGAGCGGCGGGCAGCAGGCAGGCGCGCAGGCAGGCTGCGGCCCCGTACGCGCCCCCCAAGACGAATATCCTCTCCAGGCTGTGAGTGGTCATTCTGTTTGTTGTAGTCTGCCGTCTTTACACCAGCAGTGTGCGGTGAAGCGGGCCGGAGCAGCGGCGCCACAACCGTTTTTTGGGGCAGTTGGCTGGCACCAGGATTCCACTGGGCCTTGGAGCGCCATTTCTAAGAGCGGTTTTCCGAGTCAGTTTTGGCTGGCCAAACACTTGGATGGCGTGGCAACAACAGCGCCCTCCTGCCCCACAGGAGTGGCCACCGCGCGCGCAATGGCTGACGGGGTGCAGCAACATCGTATGCAGTCATGCCTCAGTCCTGGCGTCGTCAGGTGTCGAGTTGCTCGAGCTATGCCAACTGTTGTAACTTTCGGTACGATTGGGTGCCAAGCGGCAGCAGCAGCGCACAGTTGCAAGCAGGCTCCCACGGCAACGCCAGATTTGTATGCTTTGCTGGGCAGGTGCAGGCGCGGCTGGTAGCAGGCGGTGCCAGACCGTCCCACGGAACGTGCGCTCCAGGAGTGCCGCTCTGCAGCAACAGATGCGAGTTCGTCAATTTCGAAACACGCGCGATTCGATCAACACACAGCACCGCGCCAACAACTGTCCCGTGGGGGCATGGTGCATGGGGTCACCAACGCGTGCGCGCGCTCGCGCGGCCTGTCTCCTATCACAGCAGGAGAAACAGGGGTTTCCGTGCTGCTCAATTCAGTATACACGCCCTCGGCAGAGCTCGGCTTATTCTAGCCTAAAGCAGATTTCCAAGGCCTAGTGCTCTGATGCCAATGAGCTGAGGGTGTTTGGCAAACACTGTTTGCTGTGTTTTGTGCCGTGAACCACTGTGCTGCAACAGGGGGTCAGCGCCTGGAGCACGCGGCGGCGGCGGCGCCAGGACAGTGTTTGGCACGCAGGTTGGGTTCAGCAACCTCAACCATGACGTGGATTTGGACGACATCAAGGAGGTCGCCATGACTGTGGGGCAGGTACGAAAAGATGACAAAATCGAGGGAGCTTCCATAACTGGCGCACACGCAGCATCTGTTACATGCGCAATGCTCTATCGCCACTTCATCATGTGCGCATCCTATGTTGTGTGTGTCTCACTAACCATGGCTTGTGCGGCGCACGTTGACACCGAACGCAACTGGCACCCAAATGCCAGCTGCATTTTTCTTCGTCTGTGCACTAGCCCTGCCAGCAGCACCAGGGAACTTGTGATTTGGGCAACGCGCATCACTTACTCACAAATGCACTGTCCGCGAACTCAACGCAGGTCAACGACGTGGAGATGCAGTACGACAGCACAGGGCGCAGCGAGGGCAAGGCCATAGTGACGTATGCGCGCTACGTGGACGCCAAGGAGGCCGTGGCCAGCCTAAACATGCGCACGCTTGACGGGACACCCATGCAGGTGTGCACCAACTTGGCATGCACTGCTCGTGATGTGCTTACACAAAGGATGGGTGTTGTGGCACTGGAGAGCACCCACACCCCTGCCTAAGTTTGAGTTAGCGACATGACCTGGCTGCATATGCACGAGCCATGCTGTGGCGGTGCAGTGCACACACACAATGCTAGCAGCACCTTGCTGACCCATGAGCACTGGCAAGAACTGTGTGCAGCAGCCGCAATGCACAAATGTACCCGCAATCACTGATCAGGAAACAGGTGGGCCTTGTGTTCACTGGGCATGGTCCACATGCGTTCGCCTTGTGGTGTACACATTGTGATTGTATTTTATGCGGGTGTGTGTGGCTGGCATACACTCAACTGCTGTGTGTCACAGAGCACAACTCTCCAGCGGCATTTCTGAAGATACTCATGTTGACAGCATTTTACCTTGATCCTCCTTGTTATTTGTGGTGCAGGTCAAGCTGCTGGGGACAGTTGGTGGTGCACGCGCGCCAGCGCCAGTGACCGACTACTTCAGCCCACCATCAAGGCCGCAGCAGCCAAGGTACATGGGCGCCAAGTCACATGACCATTACAGGCCTTTTTGATTCCGTTTTCAGCAACGTGGTGTATGGTAGTGCTCGTTGTTGTACTTGACAGCGCTGCGCAGCAAGACCCACCTTCGCTTTGGTGCTGCACTGCACGACTTGCTATCAGCCTTTCTGTGGTATTTGAGACCCTGCTGATCCCATGTTGGCACCGGTGACAGTGTGCATGGTTGTGATGCGTCACACACACTTCAGCGTCAACACATGCCCCAGGCACAGATGCCCTTAACAATCATAGCTCCACGTTCACAGTTGTTTACCAGCGAAGTCACCGTTATGCTGTCTGTTTTGGCGTTATAACGCAGGATGGCGGCACGAGCAGCGACGGGCACGGGCACTTTCAGCACTTCAGCACTTGGCAGGAGTGGCGCGCTGCGCGGCAGTGCCAGCAATGGCGGAGGCGGAGGCAGCTTCGGAGGGTCAGCCAGGTAAGCACCTATGTTCGAGCCTCCACCCTGCTACGTCTGTTGCGGTGTGATAAGGTTAACACACATTTATGTACTTTGAGATTGACTCGCATGAGCCACACGGGCCGATTTGGCGCTGCACACGTGTGCAGGGCACGAAAAATTTGTGTGGCAACCCTGCACACTCACCAAGCTGTGCTCATCCTGCATGAATGCCACAAAACCAATGCTATGCGCATGCAGCACTGCTGTTGAGCTTGTACTACTCCAGCATGCTCATGTATGTCAAACTCTGTGGCGGCGCTGCTGTTGTGTTACCGCCCCAATACCCATGCAGCGTGGTCAAGGGGCGCGGTTTTGCGAGCAGCGGCTACGATGACCTGGTGAGGGATGACGAGGAGGAGTACGAGGCACAGACCGGCGCTGCGTGGCGCCCACCACAGGATGGCACGTCCAACGCTGGTGGCGCAAGGCGTGGGGGCGCGGGGGGCGGCGGGCGCAGCCGCGGCCGGCGCACACAGGGCAACGATATGAATGTTGATGATGTGTAGCTGCAGTTCGCTGCAGTGGAGGGGCGTGTGGCTGGTGCTCACCGGCCGAGAGGCTGGTGACTGCAGCACAATGACTGCAGCACACGGGTCGTGGGCGTGGACGCTGAGCACGCGGGCAGCAGTGGGGGGCTGCGGGCTGTGCGGCATGGGGGGAGATGTGTACGGTTCCTGCTGCGGCCTGTTGCCTGCGGCACATACTGCATGCAGGGGCCTATGGGCGCTTGCGAATGAGGATGGGCAAGTGGTGCTTGCGCGCTAACACAGGCACACAGTGCGTTGATCGTCACAGGGTTGCGTACAGTAGCAGGCCGCAGCACCGGCGGTTGTGACCACATAATTGCTGCAATTGGCCCAAAACCCTGCTCTGATGAGGTGTGAACGCCTGGCTTGCTTCTTGTTGTGCTGCGGGTGGGACTGCAGCCAGCTTGCGCTCCAGGCTTGCATGCTGACCGCGCCAAGTGGCTCTCTGAAGCCTACATGGATGCACGCGCCTTGTTCCATGCCCATGTGCGGGTTTATCCATTGCTGCCGCGTTGCCACTGCACTGTTGGATGGCCTTGTGGTGCTTGGCAGTGCAGTGCGCACACTCATGGCAGACATGACTGCAGTAGCATAGTCCAACTTGCACGTGCATTTGCTCCGCCTGCATTCAAGGTGGATCCTGATAACGTCATGGCCATGGTGGTTGGCGGATTGGTGCCGCAGGTCTGTCGCACGATCGCAGGCATCAATGTCATACATGTTTGTAAACGCACGTGCGTTGCAGAGTCAAGCGGACTGCATTTTTTTGGCAAACCCTGTTAGAAATTTCTTCGGGACCCGCGCAGGTCGAAGTTTGGCCCAAGTTTGGCCAAAATTGCCTCCAGATTTCTGGCCAGATTCCCAGTGGCAGTTGGCGATCGCAACGGCAGATCATTGAGCATTGAAGCACTGGGCGTAGACTCCCGCCGCTGCGGTGTTGGCGGGGCGAGTGCCTGAGGGCACGACTGGCGGACATGGAGGGCCTGCGGCGAGCCTTCAACAAGTGCCAGCAGGATGAGTACGGAAGGGTGGACAGACTGTAAGTGACTTGGCAAACGAGGCGGCGTGTTCTTCCAGGAGTGCGCACGACCCTTGTTCAGTGACTCACGCTGCCGCGGATCGCCTGCCCTGGTGTTGCTGAATCTACTGTTGCTTGCAGGGAGCTGGCGGCGATCATGAAGCGCGACACCAGCGACGACAAGACCTATGAGGCCATCCGCTGCTTTCAGCACGCCAAGCTCACCTGGTCAGATGCACTCGACCAGTACAACGGTGGCACGCTGCCTGCGCCCGCAAGCAGCAGCTGGGACGAAAAAAGCGAGGGCAGCAGCAGCAGCAGCAGCCCATCGGAGGCCGAGCGGCCGAAGCGCGGGAGACGGAAGCAGCCGGAGGAGCACAGGCAGCCACAGCAGCAGCCGGAGGAGCTACAGCCACACCAGGATGTCGCAGCACCCACCGCTTCGGCAGCAGCAGCCACAGCAGCTACTGCAACAGCGACGGCTGCACCATCACCAGGTGCAACAGCTGCGGGCAGGGCTGATGGCAGGCAGTCTTCCAGAAGCGGCAGCACAGGCGCAGTGGAGTCGCCACAACAGCAGCAGCCGCCCAGAGAGCAGGCGCCCATGGTGTCGCAAATGAGCACACTGGCGCGCATGCTTAAAGCAGGAAAGGAGGCAGAAAGTGAGAGCGGCGCACCAGCAACGCCACCGCCAGCAGCCGCAGCAGCAGAGTCGCCAGCAGCAGCAGGCGAGGGAGCAGCAGCAGGAGCGGCAGCAGGAGCAGCAGCAGGAGCAGCGCCGGAAGTGGAGGACTCTGACGAGCGGAGCCGCGAGTACAACAGCGGCGACGTGGTCGAAGTCATATCAATGACCGGGCGCAGGCGCGGAACGGTCATGGCGCGGAACCGTGACGGCACGTACCGCGTTGACATGGGTGAGGGCGCTGTGATCAAGTCCGTGTCGTGCGCAGCGCTGTGCATGGTGGAGCCCGCATCACCCCCGCACTCTGACGCAAACGACACAGCGTCGCCCGCCGGCAGCTCGCCCTCCACGCCGCAGGCGGAGGGTGCGCTGCAGCAGAGGGGGTCACTCTCTGCAAAGGGCAGTGGCATGGGGCGCTCCATGTCCAGCTCACCTACCAAGGGCGCACGTGACTGGCGCATGCTTAAAACCATGTTCAAGAAACGCAGCGGCAGCGGCAGCGGCGCCGCCGGCGGCGGTGCCCCCGCGGGCGCAGACAGCGACGTGCCCAGCCCCAGCACTGCAGAGTCCAGTGGGCGCGCACGCGCGGCGTCCATTGATAGTGCCAGCAGTGCGGTGCCCAGTGACAGCAGCCCTGCGGCAGGCAGCGGCGACGGCGCCACCCCGCGCGCGCGCCAGAGGAGCGTGAGCTTTGGCCCCCGCCTGAGCGAGTCTGGCGCGCGGCTGCGGCAGTTTCTTGCCAGCCCTGGGCGGTCGCCGTCGCGCCGTGAGAGCGCGCAGCGCCAGTGGGGAGCGGACGCGCCTGCATCGCCCTCGTCGGCAGCAGCAGCGGCGTCGCCGCGCGGCACGCCACAGCGCCAGCAGCACAGCAGCAGGCCCCAGCTGGCGCTGGACGCACCTGCACCCGCGCAGTCGCCACGCAGCGCCAGCAAGCTGTCCACAATGCTGAAGCGCGGCAACTGGCGCGGCAGCGAGAGCGGCGGCGGCAGCGCGCCCGCCAGCCCCAGCCCCGGCCCTGCGAGCCCTGCCTCCACTCGCAGCAGCAGCGGCATTGGGCGCTCGTGGTTCCGCTCTGTGCGTGGGCACACACCCTCTGGCAGCCCGCAACCGCAGTCGCCGCTGGCCGCACCCGCCGGCAACGCGCACAGGGACCAGCCCCACCCGCAGTCGCCGCTGCGCGCAGAGCACCTGAGGCGGCGCGCACCTGCGTCCTATGAGCAGCAGGAGGGGGTGGATGACGTGGGTGATGACTTTCCAGAGGACGAGTTTGAGGAGCAGGGCGGCGGCGCGAGTTCGCTGCCGTGGTCGCCGCAGGCTGGGGGTGGCGGCAGTGGGTACGAGGGGGAGTCCAACAGGGAGGTGTCGTCGCGCGCGCTGCCGCGTGCGGTGGAGGAGTACATTGATGCGCGCATGGACATGGAGAGAAGGATGAGCGCTGCGGGGCCCCGGCGGCTGCCGCAGGCACACGCTTTTGCCACAGGAATGGACTCGCGGCGTGGCACCATTTCGTTCAGGCAAGTTGTGCGCGCGCTTGTGTGCCAGCATGCGGTGGTGGTAGGTGCACCTTCGTATTGACATCAGCGCAATTTGTGGATTATTGACCTCGGTCTTGGTACAGGATTGTGGCATGCCGAGCTGCTTGCATGCAGTGCTCTAGGCTGTCTGCTGTACACGGGACTGGCACATGTTAACGTTCATGTACCCGTGCACCGAGCCATTCACCACATTCCGCCTCAACCTAATCCAAATGTGTTATGCTATAGAATGTATTTATTGCGCCTCAGGTGCTTTGGTAGCCCACGTACCAGCCGTGAATGGTAGCACCAAGTGAACTGCATTCTGCCTCAACCTTGTACTTGTGCCTTCTGGCTCGGGTTGTGTGCACTTGGGTCAGTGCATGCAGCATGATGCCATGTGCGTTGGTGTGTGCTGTGCCAGTCAGCTGGCCTTCTGCAACGTGAGCTGCTGTTGGTGTGTGTGCATGTGGTGAGGCTTTATTTACTCGTCTTGATTTTCCTGCCACGTGTTGATAACTCTTCTGACTGCCTTTGTGCTCTGCGATGCCTTGAGCAGCAAGGAGCTGCTGAGCGGAGCACAGGCCGCCGCCGACATCATGCCTTTTACAGAGGCGCTGTTCAAAGCGGGCGTGAGTGAGACGCCGCACAGCACCAGACAGGGCATCTTGCTGGAGGGCTGGCTGCAGAAGTATTCCCCGGAGAGCTTGGCCGGCCGCCGGTGGCATGCGCGCTACTGCGTGTTGTACGCGGGCTCGTGTGAGCTGCGGTACTACAAGGGGTGCCAGGTATTAATGGTGCTACACAAGTAGTTAATGACTGGTAGCTCACGTGGTGCCGATCGCGCCACTGACTGTGCACAGTAATCGACTGTACTGAACACCGCTGAATATGGCTTTTGCACATACTGTACAGAGTTGATTGCACTCACGGTGTCCAAAGTGCACCGCCTGAGTTATGCAGTGCTGGCGAGCCCTTACCTGCAGTTGCATGCATGTCCCGCTGTCATCCGCATGCAACTTGCAGTGGGCACTGGTGTGCTGTGCTGAATTACGTTGCTGCAATGTGCTTTGTACACATTCATCATGCGCAGGATGCATCGTGGGGCCGCATTCCCATAGGCGAGCGTGGAGCCATCCCTCTGCGCCTTTTGGTCAGGATTGAGCAACCATCCAAGGTCAGCCAACCCCACCACGGCATGCCAATCTGCGATGACAACACATGCAACTGCCACCATGCAGCCCAAAACCTGCACCATCTACTGTATACATAAACATATATGCCTGATGCAACATATACTACTGTAGTACATGCCTTATGCACACATTGACCACATGCGTCATGCACACTGGTGCACGTTGCACAGGCCAAATGGAAGGGCTGCCGCTTTGACCTGGTGGCACGGCACAAGGGCAGCGGCCGCTACCCGGGCGTGCACATCCGACCAGGCACAGAACGCACTGTGCTGAGCACCAAGACCTTCAAATTCACATCAGACACGCCGCAGACGCGCCTGCTGTGGGCGACCGTCATAGAGAGCCTCATGAAGCAGTACGGGTGGGGCGACGCCTACGACCACCACCGCGGCAGCCACGTGTACACCAGCATGGGCAGGCGCTCCCTCGGCGCCAGCACCAATACGCTGGGCATGACCACAACGGAGCTGCCGCCGCAGTGGTCCGCCCTCGCCGACAGGCGCGGCACGCTGACGTTTGTGCCGGACGGCGGCATGGACGAGGAGGACTCGGTTGTGGGGTCGGACGCGGGTGACGCACCACTGCCACTGCCAGTCCAACATGCGCACGCTGCTGCTGCGGCTGCGGCTGCCCAGCATGCGGAGGGTGCTGGCAGCTCGCAAGCGCCGGTGCATGGCGGTGGCGTGCGCATGCCATTCAGCCCTGGCGGCAGGCGCGGCACACTTGTCACCCAGACGCTCACGCCGCCTGTGGCTGAGAGCCGTGGGGGTGCGAGAGGGAGCGTGACTCCGCCAATTGCAGACAGGCGCGCCAGTGCTTTGTCGGCGTCAGCAGGGCGGCGCAGCAGCAGCCTCAAGAGGGACCTGCTGTGATATGTCATATATGATAGCCATGTTTGCATGTTCCACGTAACGTGTAAAACAATGCCCGGTTGGCACCATGGTGTGTGACACGCTTGTCTGTGCTTGATGCCCTGTTTCGTGTCACTGTGCCAGCGTGTCATTTTGTACCAGCACGCATGGTGCGCATGCATGATGTACTGCATAATATACCGTATACATAATTTGAGCTGTTGCAGGGTGTTAGCCGCTTGTGGGGGGTCCATGATGATCTGCCGGTAGGGGTATTGCCCCAAGCCTTGAAGTTCAACTTGAAGACAATGACAGGTTGTGGGTGCCCGTCACCCATGACCGTCACAAATTGCTGTGGCCTTTGAGGCCGAGGCAAGCCGGCGGACTGAGACTCCCCCCCCAACAGCACCCCTGTGCTCTCCAGCAAGCAGGCAGGCCCTCCTACGAGCTAACAGGTGCAGTGATGTGTGTAGCATGCCTAGGAGAAGTAACTAAGCTTTTGTAAAATCTCTTGATGAGACACAGTGTACTTTTGTGTGCAAGCAAACATCTTTTATGAAAACTCAATGTAGGAGTGATTAATTAGGTCTCCCCACCGGTACGAGCCGTCACCCTGGGTGAACCCTGTGTAGGGCGTACACAGCAAAGGAAATACAATACTTCAAGTATAAACTTCTCTAAATTTACAGTGCACTCGCGATGAGTGCGGGGTACTGGCACCCTTAGCATCCCTGCACTACAGCAAACCCCGCGCTAAATTAAATGCGGCATTGTACATTGTTTTTGTAGAATCATGTGTTCAGTCACAGGCTGGACCTCACACTAGACCGCATACCGCACGAAATCAAAGCGCACTACATCGCGAGTGCACTGTGTGTATGTGTGTGTACCTTTATCAAATTCCGCTTAGGGCGCCGAAAGCCCTTTTGCACATGGTGTGATAAGAAAAAGCATGATTAGGCATGCTGTTGCGAGCGAACAAGCTGGCAATGCTCAGCACTGCGTACTCTAAAGAAAGCCTGGCATGTTGCCAGAGCAACACTCTAACGAATTGCAACCCCATGTTCCAGGGGACCTGCTCCCACCCCCACCCAGCTCCTGGTACTCCATTCTCCCCCACACACAAGGGAGCGCCATGTACTCCATGTGCGTGCCGACAGCACCATCAGGTGCGCCGCTGACAGGGCCGAGCGAATGCGTGACAGTGCAATGCCCTTCAGTGCCAAGGGCCGCGCCACCCCAAGCACCGTCTCCAGTGTCGCGTATGTATGTACATACATGTATAAATGCATGTACACATACATGTTGTTCACAAAAATGATATACCTCGAAGAATGACGAGGTCCACAGTGGTGTACGTGAATGATGATGAAATGGGATGTGCATGTTTGTGTACAGTACAAGCACTACAATGCACTGAAGCTTGTACAAAAAGTACTGTACTTGCCTTGAAGCTCTGCTGTTTCTCTACAGTAAGTGTGCCAAGGCACACAGGCACGTTCCCAAAAAATGTTCAAGCAAAATATGCCAGCATTTATTTATAAGCAAACTACGTACGACGATAGAACATATTTCAGTGCTCGCGCGCGCGCACACACACACAGGTCGATGCCACAACCATCAACAACGACCTGTTTTTGTACCGGATGCACAGAGCAGCGGCAGCAACCGTGCTTGGGTGCTCGCCTCGCCACCCCGTACGCCGTCCGGTCCCCGGTCCCGGCACATCCCAACAACGCAGCGAACACCGCGCGCTGCCGCTGATGCCGGCGCTCTCCCCCCTCCCCCGATGCGCACGCAGCCAGCAAATGGAGTCACGCGCCTTGTCGCTGCTTCTGCATGGCGCCAACTTGACTGTTGGTCCGCAGCGCCCGGCCAGACGATCCATGCTTAGCCCGCGCGCCTGTTGGCTGGTGCGTAGCCTGTGTGCGGTTGCCGACTACCGGTAGCCCCCCGCTTTTTTGTGAGAGGCTCAGGCACTGGCACGGCGCGCCGCTCCGAGGCATGTGCGGCGGCGGTCTCGGCCCCGTCTCACGACGGCACATCTGCCGCATGTACACAAGTTGTGTGCGGGGGCTGTCGCAGCTCACAGCAGCACGCGCCGCTGCCTGTGTGTTTCTGCAATGCCCTCTCTCTCGCTGTCAAATGTCAGGTCACCTCCCCAAGATGTCGTTGAGAAGGCGCCAATGCAATGTGTGCAGTGTGGGGGGTCTAACTCTCTCTCTCTGTGCGAGACAGCAGAGCGCACGCGGCAAGCAGCACCAGCACCAGCACCAGCAGAGGGCGCGGCGCCCCGCCCCACGTGAAAAATAACGCTGACTGCTGGGCCCGGGGCCAGGCTGGCCCGCCGGCGGTGTCCCGTGTGTGGGACGCCACCGGTGCATGGCCTTTCAAGGCGCGCAGCCCTGGTATGGGCAGCAGCAGGGAGCAGCAGCGTCCCCTGTCACCTACAGCTGGGTAGGCGAGCCCACAGGATTCGGCTCCGACAAGGTCTTCTATGCTGCGGTGCACCTGGGGTGGACTAACGCGGTGGTCAAGGGAGGGGATGATGTCACGCTGCAGTTTGAAAACCACATGTCCAGCCAGCCCGCTGTGGCCAGAGTGGAGTCCTTGTGGTACGACACGGCACGAGGCGTGGGCTGCATCACAATACGCTGGTACTACAGGGTGCAGGACGTGCCCGCGGCTCTGCTGCGCAACTTCCCCTTGGGCACCCCCGCGGCCAACGAGGTGTTCCTGTCAGAAGTCCAGGGTGACTTTGACCTACCCTCCGTTGTCATTGGGCGTGCTTCCGTCGTGCGGGCCGAATCCGAAACGGGGCTGCTGCCGCACGAGTACCTCAGCCGTCTCACTTTCAGCCCACACAAGCTCACGTTCGACACGTTCGCGGCGTCGGAGCAGGCGGGGGGGAATGGGGGAGAAGGCAGCGCCGACAGGCTTCAGCAAGGAGTTTCTGCAGCGGCTGGGGAGGGAGCGGCTCTCGGCGCAGGAGCGGGAGCAGGAGCAGCTGCAGCAGGGGCGAGAGCCGTTGCTGCTGCTGCGGCAGCCGCTGCGGCAGCAGCCGCCGCCGCCGCAGCGGCAGGCGACCGGCATCAGCAGCTGGCGGAGGGCGCTGGCGCGGGCATGGCGTGTGCGATGGAGGAGCAGCGCCACATGGGGCTGGGCATGGGGGGTGGTGCATCAGCAGCAGGCGCGGAGCAGCGGCGGTTGCGGCATGACGCGCCGGCGGCGGGCGAGCAATTACAGGACGACTATGATGCGCTTGAGGATGACGGCGATGATGTTGGCGGCGGCGCGGCGGCACAGCAGCGCAACCGGCACTGCGCGGCGGAAGGGTGCGCTCGGCAGCCGAGCTTCGGCTACGACGGCAAGCCCGCTCAGTACTGCGCGGCGCACAAGCGCGCGGGCATGAGCAACGTTGTGAGCCGGCGCTGCAATGCACACGGCTGCAAGCGACAACCCATCTACGGCGTCGTTGGGGACAAGCGCCCTATGTACTGCAGCACACACAAGTCACCGGGCATGGTTGACATCAAGAACAGGCGCTGTGAGGCGGATGGCTGCACCACCCACCCCACATACGGCTTTCCTGGTCAGAAGCGGCGGTTTTGCGGCGCTCACAAGCTCGATGGCATGCTGGACTTCAAAAGCAGCAGGTGTACTGCACCGGATTGCTTGCGGCGCCCCAGCTATGCCTTCCCTGGCAAGCGGGCGTCGCGCTGCAGCGGGCACAAGGTGCGTGCCAGCAGTGTGCTTGTGCAAGGGAGCCACAGCTGGTTGCGCTGCAGCACTTCATCCACAGCTTGCACCAGCAACAATGGCTGCACCCGCATATGCGAGGCTGTGCTGCTGGGACTGGGACAGCTAGCACTTCGCCACATGTTGCCTCTGCCGGTACTGCTGTTGCACTGCCAGCTGGGGCAGCATAGGCGCTTGCCTGGTGTGCTGCTGCGGCCTTCCTCGTTGCATCCTCGACTGCTGGTGCCTGCTGTGAATGGTGCCACTGGCATTGTTTGTGGTACAAATGGTGCATGCACTGTCCAGCTTGGTGGCTGACCACTACTGCGCCTACCTTTGTCTGCATGGTGTGTTTGTTGCCTGCATGTACCAGAGCGTGGGGATGGTGGACGTCAAGCACCGGCGCTGCAGTGCCCCTAACTGCAACAAGCGTGTGGACAGCGTCAGGCTACAGGCCCCCGTGGGTTTTGGCGCTGACCCTGTGAATGCCCCGATGTATTGCACAGTACACAGAACACAGTTCCCGCAGTCAGCAGAAGGCATGCCTTTGCTTCACGAAGGCGGCCACTCCTTACCTGTGCAGCAGCCCGGGCCCACGCATGGCGCAATGGCGCAGCAACAGCCGCAGTCTGCGCTCGCTGCGCACCTGCCCCCTGCCGCACCTGCTGCCAAGCTGCTGCTCGGCGAAGACAGCAGAGGCGAGGGCAGGGCACCACACGGCAGCGTGGGCACCTCTCCGCTGACACATCGTGCAATGCGTTAGGTTTCGTGTGCTGGCGGTGCCTTGTGCCTTACCGCACACCCTGCGCAAGTGGCGCACAATTTTGCTCGTTCTCCGTACCAGTGTGTGTGGCCCCCACACCACCCCCGAAACATTATATACGTGCCAATTTGGAGACGCCCCCTGCCCTCATACACACATACCCCTGGCTGAGGATGAAAGAAACTGTGGCACTGTCGCGAAGTATGCGTTTTCCTGCATGCATGGCTGTCCTTCTGCTTCGTTATGCACCACAACAGGTTGCAGGCAGTGCAGGCACACATCGACTCTTACCTAAGGTGCCCTCTCATAGTGGTGCTGGTACTGCAGGGCCTTCCTTTGTCTTGGTGTTGGCAGGCTGCGGTGGCGAGTTTCAAATTGCTCACTTGATGCAGTGTTGTATTGCCATGTGCCCCACCCAAATGACAGTGCATGCAGAAGAAAAACCTACCTTGTGTCACACACATGGGCAAATCACCTCGTACACCACGTTATGCGCGTGGCACATGGAAGGCATTTGTAAAGGGGTCATGGCACCAGCATCATCAGTGCAGACATGTCTGTGGGTGTATGTGTACGTGTTCACCTATGGTACCGGCATGTCATTGATGAACGACGAAGCGCCTGTCACACTCACAGCTATGAACGAAAGAACGCTGCAGCAGTGGCGTACTTGCAGTGCTGAGCAAATGTGCCAACAGTGCCGACAGCACTTGGTGCGTAGCAGAAGAGTAAGCTAAGCAGCTGGTAGCATCATGTGAGTTCGTCGAGTGGTAGCGTTGCTGCAGCTGCACTGGTGTGAGATGCCATTGCCATGTTCGAACACCTCACACCAATGCTGAGTTCCCAAGGAGTTCAACTAAAGGTGCATACTTCGTAGTATGGGTGTACGTACTCTTACTAAACTCCGCTTAGGGCGCGGAAAGCCCTTTGCACACGGTGCGTGTGACCAGGAAATGAGACAGGTAGCGAAAACAAACTGGGAAAGCTCAGTACTGTGGGAAG
>JAULBY010036368.1:0-14439 GCA_032358315.1 Ophiocytium majus | reverse complement strand
AAGCTCGCAGGGTGTTTTACACGTCAGCAGGGCAGTGCAACGCGGCTAAGCAGGACCTGGCAGAATTACGGTTTTACCTTACGTTACGTGATGTTACGATTACGATTACGGGGTAATTTGCAAAAATATTACGATTCCGGCAACCCTAACTAGAAGTACTTCGAAATACACACATAATACCTGTACTAAACGTACAAATATGCTGCCCCGCCGCCCGCGTGCGGCCCCCAGGTGGCTGGCCACCGACCACCTCACCACCTTCCTCCGCCTATGATCCCGCCGTCCACCATACTACAAGTGCTACCAGTGGTACTTCGAAGTACACACATCATACCTGTACTAGGTGTCTTAATGCAACTCCGCTCAGGGCGCGGAAAAACCTTTGCACATGGTGTGCTAAGTGCACAAATACACTGCCTCGCCGCCCGCCTGCGCCCCCCAGGTGGCTGGCCAACGACGACCTCACCACCTTCCGCCGCCTACGATGCCGCCGTCCACCATAGCACCACTAGTACTACCGGTAACACTAAGTACAGTGCACACACATAATACCTGTACGAAGTGTGTCAACACACACACTTCCTACACCACCTTGCCGCCCGTGCGCGCCCCCCAGGTGGCTGGCCACAGACCACCTCACCACCTTCCTCCGCCTCTGGTCCCGCCCCGTCCACCATATTGCAAGTACTACCAGTAAAACTCAGTACTTAAAGTACCCACATAATACCTGTACTTAGTGTGCAAATGCAATGCCTGCCTCACCGCCCGCGCGCGCGCCCCCCAGGTGGCTGGCCACCGACCACCTCACCACCTTCCTCCGCCTCTGGTCCCGCCCCGTCCACCTCTGGCTCAAGCGCTGCTGCCACGCGCCCCTGCGCCGCCGCTGCAGCCCCGCCGCCGCCGCCGCCGCCTCCTTCGCCGCCTCTGCCCTCCTCCACGAGGCGGCGCTGGCCCCCGCGCTGCGGCTGCGGTGGCCCCTCAGCACCGCGAACCTGGCAGTGTCCGCGCTCACCGTGCTCTTTTTCGACCCGGGTGTGGGTGGGCGCGCGTGGGGGCGCGCCCTGTTTGAGCCGTTGCACCACCTGGGGCTGGTGCAGTTTGTGGGGGGCGTGTGGGCGTGCTGGCTGGGGGGGTACCGGGGGGGCGTGGGGGCCGTTCTCGCGCGCGAACTGGGTGGTGGGTAACTGGCGGTGGTGTGCGGCGCGTTGTGTGAGTTCACGAGTGCTAAGGGGGGGGTGTCTGACTGGTGTAGTTTTGTTTGTGGTGTGTGGGGGGTGGGGAGGGCAGTGTGTGGTGGTGTGGTTCTTGGGTGTGTACTGCACCGGATGAGTGTGACTCACCTATCTCTCTGGTTTGGGTGTTGTGTGGGCACTGTAGTGTAGTTGTCAAAAGCGAATTTGGGGGGGGTGTAGCCCTCTCCTGTCTTTGGAGTGGATGGTGCGTGCATTGCAGTGTGCAGGGTGGCATGCGGAGTCCGCTGTCGTAGGCCCTACACACAGCATGTATGTGTGTGCGTATTGGTGTGTGCCTGTAAACGTGCTGCTGCGGGGTTTTGTTTCACGTTGGGTGGTGGTGGCGGCTGGTGGTATGAAGTTGAGGCATCACAGATGGAGTTTTGGGTGTCATGTGATGCATGGGTGCTGCTGGGGGGGGAAGGAGGCTGCTAGCTGTTGCACAGCCTCCCTACTTGAACTTGGTGAGTTTGAAGTTCGACAATCATGCCAGGACTGGAGGTAGTGTAGGAGGCAACACACGCTGTGATTGTGCTGCAACCGGCACAGCACATGTGATTGTTCTGACTGCGTGGTTTGTTGGCAGGAACCATCAAAGTGACGTCTTTTTGGCAGGGTTTTGGAAGCGGTGGGTGGGTGCACAAAACACGTTTTTGCTGCCGGGCCCTGTGAGGCTGCCGGGCCCTGTGAGGCTGCCGGGCCCTGTGAGGCTGCCGGGCCCTGTGAGAAGATTTCAACCTGTGTGTGTGTGTCTATGTCCGTTGCATGCACTCATGCCCCTGCAAGCTGCTGTTGCTTTAAGTTGTTGTTGTAGCCAGTGCTGCTCTGTGCGTGTGTGAGCTGAGTGTGATAATGCATTCGAGAGTGACATCTACCTACAACTTGGAGTTTAGGTGCCCCTGTGTGCAAACCACAGTGGGCGCGCGACAGCGAGCTGCTGCATTGATGCTGCACTCCTAGTAGTTCTGGACTCCGCTTGGGCAAGGGACACTGTGCACAGCCTGAGGGTGTGCGGCTGAAACATGCGCATTAAGTACTCTTATTAAACTCCGCTTAGGGCGCGGTAAGTACTACTAATAGTACTGCATACCGTAGCAACATGCACAGTGCTGCCAGCACCGCATCACACCAAAAGAGTTTGGTGCGGCTTGCGGGCGGCGGCGGGGGCGCACGCTCAACACGAAAACGTTGGTAAATTGACCGAGAGAACAACAACGCGCGCAGTCTCTGACAGCGCTGAGCACTCAATCGACGGGCATACAGCAGTACTGCAGGCAGCGCCATGTGCCTCGTTGCCGCACACACCACCACCGGGAGCCACCACCACCAGACCACAACGGGAGCCAGGACGAGCGAGAGGCGAGCAGGGCGTCCGAGTGGGCAGGCGGCCCGCCATAGGATATACCGCCGTCTGGAGTCCCTACCTCATGCGCCTGCATCTGCAGTTGCTTTTTTTTTTTTGCGGCACAGGAGCCAAACCTCAGGACCTCGTCGAGAGCAGCAGCGGGTGTCGACGCACCTTAAGCCGATGACCAGCTTGAGATGTGTAGGAAGGACGAGCAGGGACATGCGCCCCTCATTCCTGTCAAGCAAAGTGATAATATGATGACTACCCGCCTCCACCCCAGTTGAGGTTTAATACTTCAAGTAATACATGTATGCATACTTCAAATTGAGGTTTGAAAGTTGAGGTTTTGTGTGCTTCAAACTCTCTGACGTGCTACTGGCCTGTACTTTCACGACCTGCCAAGGGTCGTGGCATATGCAGCTGCCAGCATGCCACATATGCACATGTGGGCGTGTCAGGTGATCCCGTGAAATGCAGCAGAGCATTTCAGAATTTCAGGCGTGCTGCAGTATACATCTTGAACTACTTCTATAGTATTTCTGAAGTATGTGCCCAGCGGGATCGACAGGCATGCAGGGCATTCAACAAACTTTGAAGGAATTGAAAAAAAAAAGCGTGACATGGGCTGCCATGAAAAAAAAAGATGCATGCGTGCTGTTGCGGTCACATGGTGATGGCAGCAACTTCGGCCCTCCGGCCAGATTCCAATATGCTCGCTGCTGGGCTACACACACCTGCCACACAGTGCAGCGGCACGTGCTGTCAGGTGGCACAGCCATGCCGTCGCATGCTCGCACGTGCAAGGAGTTCTGGCAGCATGTGAGGAAGTCGGCTGCCTCTTGCAGGTCGCCCAAGAATGTGCCAACCTGCAGTTGCGACAACTGCATGTCGTTGCACTGGCAACGCTCACGCCAGCGCCTGACAGCCTCTAGTGTCAGCGAGAATGCGCCCACAGCCTCGAGACGCGGCCAGTTCTCGGGTGCCACGCACAGCGCACGAACAGGCCCAACACCACTATGCTGCCAAAGGGCGGGGCGGCATACCGTCGCATTGTGCGGGCCACAAGTTCGCACATGCCAGCGTCCCCAAATGCACGCGCGATTTCGGCAGTCTTGCAGATGACATCCACAAGGCAGAGGCCTGCCCACTGGACACCGCGGTTGCCACGACTGGCGTGCATGGAACTCACAGTGGCAGAGACAATACCGGCCTGGGTGCAGCATTCCGCATTTGAATGCAGCCGGCACAACCTCATGAGAGTGTACAGTGTTGGCACCACGGCGCCACAGTTTCCTGAGTGGTTACCCAGTGCCTCCACCAGCAGCTCACACACTCCGGCCTCCCCCAGAGCCTGCACACAGCTTGCGCAGCACTGCCAGGCACAACACGGGCCGGCACAACAGCAGCAAGGGTGATCGAGGGGGCTGCTGTTCGCTGCAGCATGAGTGAAGCATTATCATAGCAAAGCATGCATATGGGGGCCTATGCACCAGTCATGCCATCACTGATCACACATCATGGCTGGCACACCGTGGGGGCTTACTTGCTCGTGTCATGCATGCTTTTTGCACCGCGCCCCCCCCAGTGCGCCACAGTGCAACAGATCATTAGGCACTTGTTGTCTGATGTACGGGTTGAATCACTGGGTGACAGCCACTACCGGTTCATGCATATGCGAGCCTATGCACCAGCTGTGATCACACACCTATGGACAGCTGTGTGATGATCTCAACAACATGATGGACCTCTGCGATGCTGTCCACAACCGCAGCTGGGGTGATATCATATATGGCACTGGGACACTGCGCACGCCGCCGCAGCACGTACCACGTGCACGTTCGCAGGAACAGACGAGGGCTGGGTGTGGGCACAAGAAGCACGCGGAGTTTAATAAGAGTACGCAAGTACTTCAAAAATACTGCAATACTAGGTGTTATGTAAGCTCACACAATCGGCCAGTTCAGGCACTTCAGTGCCATGCTTTTGGGGAGCCTGGTGTCAGTGGCAAGAAGACACACTCTTGAAGTCTTAGACTTGTTGTCATGCGCACCTTCCAGTGCGTTGTCACAGTTGTTGTTGCTATTGTGTAGCGGGCCACCTCGGATGGCCACATGAAGCACTGCTTCTTTACTAATGAGCTACTAACTAGTGGCAGCACCGTGACAGCTCCACAACTCACCAAAGCAATACTTCCCAGCGCAGATGAAAGTGATGCCACTGGCCGCCAATTGTTTGCATGGGTCTGCATGGCTGCTGTCAGCGCCTCAACCCCACCCGCTGCACGCAGTCGTTGTACGTCGGAGTGCACATTCAATTTGCCCGGATGTTTATGAACCGCAAGGACTGCAGGGGGGGCATTGCTCAGCAGAAGAAGAAGCAGCAGCAGCACACAGTGTGACACCATCGTCAGGGTGCAGCAATGTCAGGTGTCCCAACAAGTACCAGTTTAATAAGAGTACCAGTATACTGTAACAGGAGTCACAAATAACAGACTCGCTGGCGTCTCCCAGTCACTGTCGGACCATACTAGTAGTGCCTTTAAGTGCGTTGGAATAGTTTGTATCATAATGGACGTTGTCGCGTGCCAAAGCTGGACAAGCCTGTTTGCAGGATTGGTTACGTGCTGAAAGCATATTGAAGTGTACGTGTGCACCTCGCCAGTAGGGGTCTGGCGGTGACAGCGAGATTCAGCGCAACTGTACTGCTAGTAGCGCTCGCTTTCAACTTGCTTGATTCCTATGACCACTCACATCATGATGATGGATGCGCGTGCACAGGCTTTGGCACATGTTGAGCAGGCTGCTGTCACATAAAGACACACAGCGGGAGACTTCGCGGCAACATGTGACACACACTCAAGAAGCGAACCATTGCTGCAGCCATGGCTGCCGCATCGGCAATTGGTGCAAACACTATGATCACTGATGGCACCGTTGTGGTATGATGATTGTGACCGGTCCACTTCCCGGAAGGCAACACACACTCACCACATTCACAAATGAAGTTGGCACCATGCGTGACGAGGTCCGCGTTGTCCATGTGACGTACTATGGCAGCCACAGTCAGTTCCAGAGCGCCTGCGACAGCAGCGTGTTCCAGCGGCACACCATTATTGAGGCAGAGAGTTCAACAAGTTGTTCAGTTCAATATTTAATTTAGCAGCCAGTAAAAATAAGCCAGAGTCCAGCTCAACAGGCCAAAAGCATTGAAACTTGGGGTGTCTGCAGCTGCCAATCAGATCAACAAACTCAAGTTGCCCAGCACAACACGGTGCATGTCATGTTACTTGGTATGCTGCCGCCATGGCACTATGATTCAATCAAGTTGGTTTCAGGCCAAAACAGGTATACCTGCATACCTCACTTTCCATTTCCGCGTTAAGCCAGATAACAGCCCTGACAACCTTCGCAGGCGGCACCTCCTGGCCGGCCCTGCTGGTCGCGCCCGCACTCCCGCGGGCGGGGGATTTGCCTCTCCCGCCACCTCATGCAGAAGGTGGAAAGTTCCGCCAACTTTTTGACTCGTTTTCGAAACATTGGTAGCCTGGTGCAACCTGCGCTGCTCAGCCGTACTCAGACAATTCTGGTAACCTAGAGAGTGGCAACCCTTGTACCAATGCCACAGGCAACGAGTTTGTTGCCTTCAAGCTCCGCAGCACAATGGACGAGCCGCTGAGGTACTACTACTACAAGTAACTTGGTAGCCTGTGACACATGCACCTCATCGTGCCATTGGGTTGAGCAAACACAGCTGCATGCCCAAGTGTACACTGCCATACCCACAACCCAAGTTTGAAAATTGCCTGCTAGGAGACTGGGTGCTTGCAGGCTGTGCACCGCGCATATATACTGCACAGTAACTGCTGATCACAACAAGTGGTGCACCATCTACCGTAGTAGTTGTATTTATTTGCACTTGGGGGCGTGCAAGAGCCCATGACACATGCATGCCAGCCCGCTCACTGGCGGCCATGACACGAATCCAATACACGACAAAGTATGTACACGTGTACGGACCGAGAAGAGGGCTAGCGGGTGCCCGCAGGCTGGCTAGGGCTCGACCTGCCAGGGCAGGTCACCCTCCAGGGTGCCATGCAGGGCCGCGCGCTCTCCCTCGCCCACACCAGCGCCCGCCCCACACACCCCTGGCGACGTCATGTAGACAAGCACGTGCTGAGACAGCGCCATGTGCAGTGCTGTTGACAAAGATGCGCAAGAGTAGTCTGCAAAGCAAAAAAAACACTGCACTAAGAGAAGGAGTATGCTACAGTAGTTTTGTTTAGTTGCACTCGTGGGCGTGCAACAGCCCATGTCACGCATGCCAGCACGCTTGCGAGCTCGTGGCCATGGCACATGCCCGGCAGTGTGTGCACACAAACACACACAGTGCTGTCAACAACCGACCTGAGTCGCTGGCAGGCTAGGTCTCGACGTGGGGCCACGGTAGTACTTGTGAAGTACATCTACGAAATGCATGTACTGCTTGGTTATTAAATGCTACCGGTACGTAGAAGAATTTGAATAATGCTAGGCCGATGCACCGCCGTGAGCTCCATGCGGGCACCCACGACCGCACCGGTGAACATCTGCTGGCATAGTGCATGCTCTTCACAACTATGCTCTGCGGGCTTGCCGTCAATTGGGCGTGGTGGTCACGAGTGGCACTGCACACGGCACATGCACTTGGCCGTTGCAGGCTCTCCGACGCTGAGATGCGTGCTGCCCACGCCTACTGGCAGCGCCATATCATTCTTGGCAGCCACGGCAAGTGCACATGCCGTGATGCCACAACGTAGTGGCTGCGCGGGCGTGCCTGATTTGTCGCGGGCATTGTGCCTGCACACCATACATAAGTGTGTACCATGCTACTTCTGCAGTACCGTTGTACTTCGACTGTACAAAGTAGGACTTGTACATGTACTAGTGCTTCAGCGTAGAAGCACATGCACACAATGTAACAAAGTACTACTGTAGTATGCATGTACTTCAAGAAGTACTTCAATAATGCAACCTACTCTAGTAATTGTACTTCAGAAGTGTACTCTTGAAGTACTTCAAGTTAAAGAAGTACTTCCAAAATTTCTGTTCTGAATATGGCGCACTCAATGTCTGGCAATGTGGTTCGCGCTGTAGCTCACCACATCCCTCCACTGCTGCTCCCGCCCGTGCCCTTGGCAGACACATGCACGCTAGAGCGCTACAGCCAAGACTTCAATGTGCCCGAGGACCGAAAACAGCAGGCTGCTGAGCAGGAGGGGCAGTGAAGGAGTGCAATCTGCACTCTCACTGGTGCCACCAGCCAGCTCACAGTGGCCGGCTCAAGCTTTGCTTGGTGCTCCGCCGTCCACAGGCAGCGGCAGGCGGCAGGAGGGCAGTCGCCAAAAGGCTCAACAGGCACACATGTCCAAGGATGTCGTTGTGAAGGAACAAACACGCCCAAGACTCACGGAGCATAGCATGGCGCCCACTGCTCGCGGAGCATACATACCTGTGCATGTACACATGCACTTGACAAGTGGGAATTCGATGCGGATTCACAAGTACTGGACATGTCTGTTAAACACAACTACTAGTAGCTTGCTTTGAAGATAGGGCGTGCACCAGGCTTTGAGTTGAGGCCCTTGTAGCCCCCAGGTGGTGTCAATGAGCGCAGACACTCACAGGTTGGTGTGCTGCGCCTCTGGTAACGGTGGCCGTCAACTTATGTTTGTTTCAGTCCATGCTGCCAGCTGGTCCGGGCTGTGCGCAAGTGCACTGGTACGCGCCACATGGCGCATGACAAGTGAGTGAATTCGGGCCACAAAAGCACCCTTTATTTACATTTATTCTAAAAATGCATGAATTCGGAAAGACAACAACAGGGCGGTCATCACCTTGCTGCTTGTGTGCATGCCTGCCAACTTGCATGATTTCTTTTGTTCCCCCCTCTCGGACTAAGACAGGATAAACCACTGACATTTGTACAAACACTCCCGCGCCCGCCTGCTGCATGGAGCAGCTGTGCGGGCCGCACTGTGTTGTCACTGACCCGTTCATTGGTGCTGTTTTCTGCCACACCAGCCTAAGTTGGGAGTGGGGGGGCAGCCCTGGTGGGCACTTACAAGTGAATCCCGCTTGGAGCGCGGTCAGCCCTACTTTTCCACATGGTTTACGCGACAGGAAACAGTGTGGCCATGCATGCGGCCCTCCCCTGTTGCGAACCGACAAGAGTCCCGGTTCCTGAACGCTATACTTCAAAGTTTTTGAAGTACATGCACTCTGTTGTGGGCCCAGCATGTTGCTACCACAAACTACTACTCGGGCGCCCGCTAGCCCTCTTCTTTGTCCGTGCACATACTTTGCCGTGCATTTGACTCGTGTCATGGCCGCCAGTGAGCGTGCTGGCATGCATACGTCATGGGCTCTTGCACGCCCCCAAGTGCAAATACACAAAACTACTAGCAGCACTACTGGACCCAGCAAAGTTTACAAGTGGGCGCCAGTGTGTGGGACCCGGCATCTGTCATGGCAGGGGGCAGCTGCGGCCGGAGCACACATACAGTGCCACACATGGCGGGTACAACAAGACTTGAACTCATGCTGGCAACCATTGTGCCTGCAGGCCATTGCTTTGAATGCTACTCACTGTAGTATTTTCGAGTAGCCACAAGTGCAAGTAAACGGAGAGCCGGTGCGCGCACGGAGAGGAGTGAACTCTTATCAAACTCCGCTTCGGGCGCAGAAGCCCTGGAGTGTGCACGCGCAGAACACGGTTGCCCAGTGGCGCACGTGTGCACGAGCAGGCTGCACACAACACACACACCAGTTTACAATTGTTCTGTGCTGGCCATGTCAGCGACACATGCTAGCACGCACTCTGCAGTCCCTACCTCACACTGTGGCACGGGTCAACTGTGTGAAGTCAGTATTGGCGCTGGTACAACGCGCAGGATCATAGTGTGTGGCAGTCACATGCAGAGACGGCATGGGCCGCAGTTGAAACGCAGCACGAGACACTAAAGCCATGGCGGGCTTACAAGCGAAGCGTGGTGGCCAGACTACCAGCAGCACACGCACACGCAGCAGTGATGTGCCAGCGGCGGCCACGCACGTTTTATTGTTTGCAAGGCCGATCTGAAATTGCACCGCTGGCGGGTGACACCCCGAGCAATGGCGCCTGCGGGAGCGATTTATGACACGGCATTGTTGCCACATCCACCAGCACCCCCCCCCGCTGCAGCTCCGGTTGGCTTCATGTCCTGCGCAACATAAACACAGGACCAGAAATTGCTGAGACAGGCCAAGGAACCACAGGCGCGACCCCTGCTGCACATTTGACCAAGGCAAAAGAGGCGGTAAAAACACGTGTGTGCGTCAATCACCATTGGCTGTGGCATTGTGCTTGTGCGGCACCAATACAGCTGCAGAGCTCTGCAGGCAAGAATAAGGTGGTGTGCCACCAAACCTGCAGGCACAAGCGCACGCAACTACATGCACAGCAGCAACCCCTTAATTCGGCTGCACCGCGGCACTACCGCACAAGCTACAAGCTAGACTCTGTGGGCGCACAAGAGCCTCTTGTGGTTCACACACACGCGCAACCTGGGCAGTGCGTGCATGTGCTGAACTACAGCAGCTGCTCACCGCGCAGCACCTGACAGCTTCGGTCAACAGCCACAACTTCAACAAGCAGGTTGAAGTACGAACCCGAAGCAGTGCGCGCTCCACTGGTCACAGGAGCGCATGCCCCGGGCGGTGAGTCTTGGTAGGCACTTGAGTCTGCGGTCCACAGCCAGCCTGCCAGCCTACAGAACAAACAGCACATGCGGCAGCAGACAAGCAAGGAGCGGACAACGCAAGCAGCGAACCAAGACCTAAGACTACATTCCACAGGTGCCAGGAGTTGTGAAGCACACTCAACCTAAGGGACCCTGTCTTGAGCCATCCATCGTCTGAAACCGGGAAGGCTTTACATGCGTGAGATATACCAACACTCAGAGTATGGCAGTAGCCGTGCTCCGTTGCATGCCCTCAGCCTGACAATTGCCTCCAGGCGTGTCTGTCGCTCCACTGCGCGGCGCGTGCCACCGCACATGCTGTGGCGTCACCATGTCCTCATCCACTACTGGCGGCCTCCCTTGTCCTTACAGTGTCACGTGGCTTTGCGCTGGGTGCGTGGCGTGTGCGCTTGCGTACTCTGTTGCTGCGGTCACGTATATCACTGGCACCTCTTGCCCACGCTTCCAAGCTTAGCGCCCCGCTAGGCTAAGCGTGATGGGTTCCAGCTGATCCCCCGCCATTGGTTTGAATAGTAAATATCCCACTCCATAGGCCATGACTTCTTACATCAGCGCCAGTGCTGCATATGCCGTCCCAGCAAGTACTCACCAGCCTTCCAAATTCTGATCCTGAACATCACTGCACCAAGGAAGTTTTAAAAGCTCAGTTTGTGCTGAGCCTTCATTTTTCCTCTGTGAAGGTTATGGCACTTCAGCTCATGTTCATTGCAGCATCAGGTGGCCACGTGCACATCATGGCGGCGTGGCCAGCGCCAACGTGGCTTGGCAGGTGGTGAGTGGCTCTTCAATTGACACTGACATGACGGTCGGCCACTCCATATGCACCAGGCACTCGGCCTATGCCACCAAGTCAACCTTCCCCAGTGGCAACCCGCCCACATGCAGTCAGCCTCTCCCCTCGGCATATGTCACCGAGCCAACCTTTGGTACCTGTGGCCGTGCGTCTTGGCATCTCGTCAGCACTGCTTGAGCTATCACTACCACAAGTAGTGGAACACACCATGTCGCCACCACTGCTGCTGCTTCCTCTGCTGAGCAGTCCTGCACACTGCACCAGTTCAAACAAACCTACCTTGCAGCTACGGGATCTTGGTAGCTTCGGAAAGCCCAAGCTTCACGGACGGCTGGCACAGGATGGTGCTGTCCTCCCCATGGTACATGCCGGCGAACCATGCCATCCCTCGTGGTGGAGCTCGCAAGAAGCCTGCTGCGCGACATGCACACAGGACAGAGGAGCAGCAATTGTTGACTCATGAGACAGGCACGCCAAGGTAGCACAGGCAAGTATGCTTTCGCAGACTCGACACAAGGCAAAAGGCTGTGCTAGCCATCGCACACATGTTCTCTTGCACACCACTACAGCTTTACAGACGAGTCAGCAGCGAGCCGCACGCGGCAGCCTCGCCGCACTCCATCAATTTCTTCATTAGTACATGCAGGTACTCCGCTACAGGTTTACAGATGAGTCACCAGCGAGCCGCACGCGGCGGCCTCAGCCGCAGCCCATCAATTTCTTCATTAGCACATGCAGGTACTCCGCTACAGCTTTAAAGATGAGTCAGCAGCGAGCCGCACGCGGCGGCCTCGCCGCAGCCCATCAATTTCTGCATCAGTACATGCAGGTACTCCGCTACAGGTTCACAGATGAGTCAGCAGCGAGCCGCACGCGGCGGCCTCGCCGCAGCCCATCCCTTTCTTCAATAGTAGAGGGGAGAAGAAACATTTAAGGTAAAATGCGGGAGGGGTGAAGGTGTGCGGGCGCGAGTAGGCAAACTGGTGGCTCCTGGCAAACTCAGCCACGGTTTTTGTTTTTCTAGCACTGGCAATGTCGAGTTGGGGCAGCCGGTGCTGCTGCGGCGGCGGCAGCAGCAGCGCCATGCTGCTCGCTGTCACCAGCTGCTTGAGCTGCAACACACGAGTCGGTGCCAGCCTGCCGTTACTCTTCCCTGCACAGACTTCATGAATGCATTTTGGTTTCATAACTGTGCCCTTGGCATGTGCGTTTTGGCGCGCCGCAAAAGGGGGGGGCTGCCCGCCGCTGCTACCACGGGGGGTACTTTGTAACATCACCGTCCACTGCCGCCGCCACTGCTGCTGAGCAATACCCGGTCACACAGCTACTGCTGAGCAGGTGCAGTGTGCACCTGTACAGGGCCCGAAAGATGGTCGCAAGGGCTGCGCTGTCAATGACGGCGCGCAGCTGCAGCTCTTGGACACTCGTCATCTTGCCCAACGCGCTGACGAAGCCTTTTGAGATCGATGGACGTAGGCCTGGCGTCCTCAAGAGGTGAGCCTGCAGCGGCAGCCACGCATGGAGTGGGTTGTGGGTGCAGGTCAGGCGTTGGTCACGGTATGCATGTTTCATTGTGCTCCGCACACCCACATGGCTCAGGTTTCTTGCACAAGTAGTGATGGGGCACGTGTACAACATGCAGGTTAAGCACTTGGCATGCACGTTCCGGCACGCCGCAAGGGTGGGGGAGGGCGCCTCCCGCCAGTGCTAACACGGGGGGGACATCGCAGTGTAACACGGGTACGTTGGGTACACATGAAGCGCTGGTGCCAAGCACTGCTGCTGCTGAGCACTGCTCCCCCTGCAGTCAGAAGCCTGCTGCATTGACGTCTTTCCGTGCACCACTTGCGCGCACGTGCCGGGGCGCGTGCCCTGTGCGGACCCGCAGTGCACGTTGAGCTGCTCGTTCCCTAACTTCATCCTAGCAGCACGCACCTGAGGTGTCCCCGCCACCTGTCACCCCGTCTCCCCCCGGTGTGTGAGCCTCGCCTTTCTTCTGCCTCTGTGCGGAATGCGAAACGGATGCGGGGAGGACGCGGAAGGGAGGGCAAAGTCAGCGCGCACCTTGCCGGCAGGAGATATCCGTACCACGATATCAGCCGCTACCTGCTACGTGCTCGCCCCCTCGCCACGGCCCTGGCCGAAGCAGCAGCAACTGCAACAACGCGACGGGCGCAGTGGAACGCCATGATCAAATGAATTCACCCGCAGGGGCGGGCGACGCCAGGTGGCAGCCCCACCTGCTGGGGCCCGGCCGTGACTGCTGGTGCGCGGGCTTGCCGTGTCGGGGTTGTTGGCGCTGGACGGCACATGGCGCGCTGCCAAGGCAGCTGGCGCGGCACCTGGCAGGAATGCTGCTTTTCTGGCTGAAGCACACAGATCCTTGCAGATCAGGGCGGGGCGGGCGGGAGACCAGTGAAGCAGCCACCGGGGGGCCCACCGGCAACCCCACCCGGGGCGCCCCGGCAGCGTCCGCGCGGGTCGCGGTGGCCTGCTGCCCGTGTGGTGCTTGGTGGTGTGCGCGGTGTGCTGCTTGTGTGCTTGGCGAAATGGAGGCAGCAGCGTGTGTGGACACGCGTGTGCAAGCTCAGCCCTGATCTGATCTGCGGCCGTTTCGGCGAACGATCCTTGGAACGTTCTCAGACCGAACGACTGCTCCTTAGGAACTTGCTATGGAAGAGAGCTCGAGATGTGAGAGCTCTCATTGATCCAGCAGGCTGTGGACCCTCGGTGGCCCCATGGGCCATGGCGGCTGTCACTACCTGTCACTTGCTGCTCGGCTGTGTGCTGTGACAAGCGCGATTTCACCTCTCGCGGCTGTTTCATCTCGCACCGGTTTTGCACGCTCGACCGTGTGTCACGTGTGGCAACGCGTTTCCGTTTCATGTAGTGTGGGTTCGTAACCAAACCATGGCCACTTGTTTCTGGCCTGTATGGCAGTCGCCAATCTGTGCGGTGTGGGCATGGAAGTTCAGTACAAAACGTCGAACCCCAAGGGCGAGACCTGTTTTTGCTCACCGTACCCGTTTTAGTCAATGTGGCGGTCTTGTTCAGCGTCACCTAGGGCAAGGGAAAACGAGGCACGCGCCTCACCGCTGCCTAGTTAGTGGGGCTCCAGCTGCAGACCTGCATACGCGCTCCGCCGGTACAGCTATTTTAGATAGCCACATGCCAGCTCGTACATACTTCTGCTGAAGTATGTACTTTTATTCAACTCCGCTTAGGGCGCGGAAAGCCCTTTGCACACGGTGCGTGTGACCAGGAAAGCAGACAGGTAGCGAAAAACAAA
>JAULBY010036357.1:0-14440 GCA_032358315.1 Ophiocytium majus | reverse complement strand
GGGGGGGGGGGGCGCGGAGGGGGAGTTGTGGCTAGTGAGGAGTCGCGAGGGCCTGTGTAGTGCGTGTACTTAGCAGTATTTGCAAGTATTGTAGAGTGCTACAGTAGTACGCGGCTGACATGATATGCCTGTACTATGTAGTACCTACTATATTAGTATTGTACCACCTGGCGCGAAGTTTGTACTTCGAAAGAAGTACAAGTGTGTACATACCGCATGAAAACTCATCTAGGAGCGATAACCTCTAGGTCTTCTCACCGGTAGAGGCCGTCACCCTGGGCGGACACGCGCAAAGGGGTGAACAAAGCAAAGATAGCGCCTAATGAGAAGCAGCAAATCTCGCACGCACCGAAGCGCGGATTCCGTATGTGTGCATACAAAGTACGTGTCAGCACCTCGCCAGTGGCCGCCGCACCTCGGGGCCCACGCCAGGGCACCCTGAAGTGCGCAGGGCACTTGTGTGTCACACTGGCTGGCGTCTCTTGTCCGTCTGTTCAACTCCACTTGACGCGTGCATGCTTCGAAGCATATGTTAAGTACACCTTCGAAATTTGTACTGCGAACCGAACCGCATGTTTCAGTGCATACCTTGTCTTCAAGTATGTAATGCACTAGGGCCGGCACGCGTGTGTGCACGCTTGTACAAGAGCCACGGGCGCCACTACGCCGCCGCACCTTGAGCGGCGCCGGCAGCTCCGCCTTGTTACCTCAGTAGTACAGTAATAATGTTGAAGCCACGTCTGTGTCTACTTCTAGAGCTACTAATCAATGCACTACGCCCGGCACGTGCGTGTGTACGCTTGTGCGACAATCACGGACACCATTATGCCGCCATGCTTTTGTACTTGAAATGAGACAGAAGGGGCGGCGTGTTTAATTCAACGTTGCCGTAAATGACCAAGTATTACAGGGGGGGCTGTACGGCGAGGGGGGCGTTATGCAGGGTCATTTGTGACGCAGTCATCATCAAAATAACCACCTTGAGAAGCGCCTGCAGCTCCGCATGCCACACATGCGTGATGTTTATCTACGCACTCAGCCACACACAGTATATACTAGAATGATGCATGTATGGCACTCCGTACTTTGGTAGTCTGACAACACTTCCGAAGCAATACTGAAGCCATATTTACTTCTAGAGTAATTAGTAATGCACTAAGCCGGCATGTGTGTGTACGCTTGCACTACCACTACTGTGGTACAAGAAGCATGGCCGCCATGACGGCGCCTTACCTTGAGCAGCGCCTGCAGCTCCGCCTGCTGCTGCCCAGCCACTTGAAGTTGGCAACTTCAAAGGCTTCGCCGGAACACCTGCAAGCCCAGCATGTCTGTGTGTACTTGCACCGAAACCATGAGCGCCATTCATTACCACTTGGCCTAAATCAAGCAGGTGTCACGCCTTTAGTGCTCACTTCATATGCCATGGTTGCATCTGTTCATTTGGACTCCGAACCAAGATTAGTAACAGAAGCCGTCTTACCTTGAGCAGGGCTTGCAGCTCCGCCTGCTGCTGCGCGCGGAAGCCCGCCTCCTTGCGCGCCACGTACAGCGCGTGCGACTCGTGCATGGCCTCACGCTCGCTCTCCTCCAGCTGGTCCGCTATCTGCGCAGCACCAAGTATGGTATATATATATATACATGAGGCATTTTGTTGGAGAAAGAATCGTTGGAAAAAGAACATGCACACAAAAGGGCGGTGATGGGTCAGGGTCTAATGTAAAACGTACGATGTACACCACGAAGTATTTTCTCGCGCTCGCTCTGATACAGCTGGTCCGCTGTCTGCGCGGCACAACAAGCGCAGCATTTGCAAAAAACAAAAACAAGCAAATCAAAAACGTCTAATTTTGTGTCTAGTTTTTAGATTAATACATGCCTCTTTGTGTCTTTTGGCTCACTGTATTAGGGCACGCACACACCATTTTTCGTTGGCAACAAAAAAATGCACACACACGCGGCACAACAAGCGCACCATCCGAAAAAAAAAAAAAAACGCATCATTTTTCGTCGGCAACACGCACACAGAACGGCACGGCGCGCGCCGCCCCCCCCGAGCGATTTAGTGGCTCACAGGTGCTCAGCAGCAGCAGCAGAAACAGGCGCGCAGGTGCTCAGCAACAAGCAGCAGGCGCGCAGGTGCTCAGCAACAAGCAGCAGGCGCGCGGGTGCTCAGCAGCAATAAGCAGGCGCACAGGTGCTGAGCAACAAGCAGCAGGCGCGAAGGTGCTCAGCAGCTGGCATGTGCTGCTCCACGAGGGGTACCTTTTGACCTTCCGCGCCTCCGCGTTGTTGCTCAGCGGCAAGCGTCAGGCGCGCAGGTGTGCTCAGCAGCAGCAGGTGCTCAGCAGCAGCAGTGTGCTCAGCAGCAGCAGATGCTCAGCAGCAGCAGGCGTGCTCAGCAGCTGCTGGCTGGTGCCGCTACCGCGCGTGCGCACCTTCTTGACCTTCTGCGCCTCCGCGTAGTTGTGTTGGCGCGCCAGCAGGTGCTGCCGCCGGCGCCAGTCCAGCAGCTCCTTGGACCACTTGGGCGGCCGCTCCTGCGCGTCCCTGCCCATAAATATACAGAAAAAAGTACATATATGTGCGCACGCGTGCACGTAAGCCCCCAGGGGATAGGGGGGGGAGGGGGGCTGGGGGGGTGCCGGCATGTACAATGTGTGCCGGTGTGTGCACATCGCGCCAGGGGCCTTTTACTGGCAGCTGTCGACAGGTCTGTGTGACTAGGTGTTCTAGCAAGCTCTGTGTGGTGACTAGTGATGGGTCGCGGCGTACAACGTACTTGATACGGTATACCAAATACGGCGTGTTTCTACGCCCAAAAACGCGATATACGGCGTATTTGCCGTATAGATACGTTCATCTGCATACGTTATACGGCGTATATATTTACATACGTTATACGGTGAATAAGTCAAAAACTATGCGCTGCGACCCATCACAAGTGGTGACTCTTGGAGGGGAGTGAGGGCATGACTGGTAGGGCCGGCAACAGAGCGCGGCAAGCCCTGTTGCTGCGCCGCTGTCGCAAGACGATGACATGGGCGGCACGAAAGCGTACGGCCTGGCGTGCTAGTGCCACACTGTACATGCTGCCACAGCGCACCCACAAAACACTGTGTGTGTGCCCGCCCCGTGTATGGGGGCGGCTGGTAGGCGCGCAGGCGACGCGGACCAGCACGCTTCAACACCTGTGTGTTTTGCTTTGTTTTTTTTTCCATCTTCAACACTAATGCTATGACGGCTTGTGTTGCGTGCTGCGCCAACCGTGCTGGCGCAACGGTGTCTCTCCCCCCCCCCCCCCTCGCCCCCCCAATCCATGTCTGGCCAAGCATTTTGGGCCGCTGTGTGCGCAGAGCGTCACTTGCAAAGCGCGGTGCTGGCGTTAGACACTCACTTTTGCAGCCGCTGCTGCAGCTCCAGCAGCCCCACGGCGTGCCGCTCCGTCATCTGCGCAGGAGAGCGCACACAAGGGACAGGCACTGTTGAAGTTTAAGTTGAAGGTTTGATGTTTTTGTTGAAGTTGAAGTTAGATGGTCTGGCACACTGCGCCCGTCACCTTGGCAGCGCTCGCAGCGCGGGCACAGCGCGCGTGAAGGCCACGGCCATGCCCCATGCCCACTTGAAGACGCACTGGCGTGGCACACCCGTGTTGCAACAGTTTTCAATCCGCGTACCGGCTTCTGCGCCTCGTGCTTGCGCATGCGGCACCATGCTCCGCGCCCTAAGCGCAGTTCAACGAAGGCACATCTGCACACACTGCCAGGGAGGAGCCGCACCGCCTGCACGCACCTGCTGTATGTACATCTGCGCCATGCGGTCGTACTCGTCCAGGTACTTGTCCCACGCGGCCGTGAAGTCCTGGAACTGCATGTCATGGGCCTCCTGCTCAGCAGGTGGAGAGCCCGAGCGGTGGTGGCGGCGGCGGCGGCAGCGGCAGGGGCAGTGGCAACGGTGGAAGCAGCAGCGGCAGTCCAGGCGGTGGTGGCGGCGGCAGCAGTGGCAGGAGCGGCAGCGGCAGCGGTGGCAGCAGCGGCGGCAGCAGCGGCGGCAGGACAGCGCACTCCGAGTGTGAAGCGTTGTACACGTGCGCCAGAGTTTTGATTAGCAGCATGGGGGATGCTGTAGACACTGAGGTGGACCATACTACAAACCATAGAGTACTTCAGAAGTATATATACTTCGGAGTACTTCGAAGTACGAAGCATGTATGTTTGGCTTCTCTTCTTACTTCGGAGTACTTCGAAGTACGAAGCATGTATGCATGGAGTACTTCTATGAAGCACTTCTGCTCTACATATACAGTACGTGTTTTTCGAAAGTATATTTGCAGGTACCAGTACCTTCTCTTTTGGCTCTCTGAGCCACTCCCAACATCCCTACCTCGCCCCATTGTACAGGTCCACATGCTTCTGAAGTATGATCTACCCGGGCACCTAGTTAAACAATACGGCATTAGTAACAATACGGCACAAACGACGTACACGCGGACTATGCTACCATGTGGTGTATCGCATCATAGTGGTGTTCAGGTGCACTTCGACGTGTGTGCTACCACGTACCGGTACTTATGAAGTACTATGTAGTATAATACTTTTGAAGTACGATACCGCATACATACTTCGAAGTACACCACGGGTACTACTAGTAGTCTAGCACTTCTGAAATAGTAGCGCAAGTTCATGGGAAAGAAGGACGGTGTGCTGGCCTGGGATGCGCGCAGGTCCCCTGGGATGTAGGGCTGAGGTCCAGTCTAGTGCTGTGGCAACATGCCAGGCTTACAACAGAAAGCTTAGTGCCGAGCATCGCAACCTCGGCGGCTACCGGCAGAGGACCGCATACATGATCATGCGTGTTCACTTGCTCAGGTTTGTACTACACCAGTAGTATCATCCAGCCCTGGGACTGCACTCAAGCGCGCGCCACGCGCACGGGGCTTTCCGGGCCCTCAGCGGATTTTAATGTGTATTACATGAAAGTACTTCGAAGTATATATGTATACACCAATACATGTAATAAGGTAAAATAAATTCAGGTACTTCATAAGTACTTGCATGTAGCAGTGGGCTGCACCTGCACGTCTTGCCGCTCCCCCAGCTGCCGCGCGCGCATCGCCTTCTGCTGCCGCTTGATCTCCTGCTTCCTCAGCACGTCCAGCTGCAGCAACGGCGCAAGCAGCGGGGCCACCATCACTCCCCATACGCTCGCAAAAGAGTCCCCAGAGGCGGTGCACACACAGCGGCGGCGCCGCCACCGCAGCAGCAGCAGTGGTGACCACCACCATATGTGGCAGCGTCAGCGCCAGCCCAGCAGCCTTGTGTGTGTGTGCACACAAAAGAGCGTGCCCCCCCAACTCGTGTCACCACGCGCACAGAAAAGCTGCGCCTCAACAGCCGTCGGTGTCGGTCCGGCCGGCCGCAACCGTCTGCGCAAGGCGCACACAGTGTGCGGCCGAACCACCGCTGCTACTGGCGAGTACACCGGCAGACATAGAACAGCTCATTGCGTGCCTGCACTGCTGCTGCCGCTGCTGCCAGCGAAACATGGTGCGCGTGGCTTGCCGCCATCTGTGGCAGCGGGGCGGGGAAGGGGTAAGGGAAGGGGTGAGGGGTGTGTGGGGGGGTCCTCACCTGTTTGAACGCGCGACCCGCCTCCAGGTAGTTGCCCTCGTGCTCGCACTTCAACCTGCGAGCCGGACCCATAAGCAAAGGCGCGTCGAAGTGTGCATGGGAGCATAGACGTGCATGTAGTTCTATGCTTTACACATGCTACTAGTAGTAAATGTACCAGTACATACTTCAGAACTACTATACTGAAGTATATGCTGCTGAGCTACAGTACCCAGCCCTGCAGCGGCACCACTGTGTGTGGGGTGCGCGCAAGTGGGCCGGGCGGAGCGACGACGGCCGACTGCGCCTATGGCTGGCCATTTGCTACAGCACAGCGAGCCGGCGGGCAGGCGCACACCGGAGCGCACAGCGTGCCACCTTCTCTACGCGGTGGCGGCGGCTCACTTGGCCCGTCCGGGCACAGCAACCACGCTGGTAAATGTGCTTCATGCAGCATCCACAGCCAGCACATGCTGCCCTTCGCATTTTCTGACTGTTGCCACATGGGGGTAGACTGCAGGCTGGGTGGGTGGTTCTCTGTTCGGTTGTACTCACCGGTACTCCTCCAGTATCCGCAGAAACTCCATCACCTTGGGGTCCGGGCCATCAATCGGGCTCACAGGGCCCGCCTGCCACAGCAGCAGCGCCAGCAGCAGCAGCGTCAGCAGCAGCAGCACCGCCAGCAGCAGCAGCAGCAGCGGCAGCAGCAGCAGCAGCAGCAGCAGCAGGAGCAGCAGCACCCGCAGTCGCAACACCACCACCACCACCACCACCAGCCGCCGCAGCAGCAGCCCAGCGTCACATAAGCGCCCAGGGGCTGCTCCCCTTGGCGAGTAGCAGCTGTCCTGCCCGGGTGGCAAGTGAACATCGTTCCGACTAGTGCGCTCCTCCACGCCTGCAGCTGGCAGTTGCCGCAGGTTGCTGCACGGCCGTGGACATGGTCGGTGATGGTGCGTATAACTGTACCATGGTACAAAGTATTTAGGTGCATACCACCACAGTTCGCATTTAGCACGCGGCGGTGGAGGTTTTCTCATGCCACGTGCACGCGCTGCAGCACATTTGGGGTCACATCAGCAGTGGGCGGTGCAAGAGCGTGGCGCTGGCCCAGCTGCGGAGCGCACGTGTTCCGAGCTGAGCAGTGGCTGGTGCTCAGCAAACCGGCTCACCTGTTCCAGCAGCGCAATGAAGTCGTCGAAGCTGCGGGGCCACACAACACAAAGAGAGCAGTGGCATGCTCAGCACTGGCACACCAGATGCGAACCTGACAGTTCTCTCTCACACGCCGTCACCACACAACCACACCTACCATTGAGAGTGTGCAATTGTGCATGTGACGCAGCAGCTTGACACACGGTGCGGCCCCAGAGCGGGCTGCCGTGTCAGCGACCAAATTGTGCTGGCAGTGTGGGTTGTGCCTTGCGAGCTTGCGCGCATGCATGCGCTGAGAGGTTTGCTTGTGTTCGGCAGTCCAAGCGATTGGCGAAGGCATGGGCGATGTGCGTGTGGAGCAAGGGTGTACTCTTATTAAACTCCGCTCAGGGCGCGGAAAACCCTTTGCACACGGTGCGTGTGACCCGAAAAAGGGACCAGATAGGTAGCAAAAAAGCTGGCAATGCCCAGCACTGCGTACTCTAAGGGAAGCCTGGCAAGTTGCCAGAGCACTAGTCTAATGGATGGCTGTACCTAAGAAATGGCAGCGACCCTTGTGCCACATAGCATGTACTTCAAAAGTACTACAAGTTTTTTGAAGTATACATCCACAAGTTCACAGACCCGGGAGCACTTTCTGAAATAAGTTCAAGTGTGCACCCGCAGGCACACAGTGGGGAGTTTGCCTTGTTCAAAGTGGGCATATGTCGCACAGGCGCAAAGCACAAGCTGCACAAGCATGGCACGCACCCTATTCGCCCATCCGCAACCATTGTCTCCGCCACCTGCAGCATGTGTGCCCTGTCCTCAGGCGTGTGACCGATCTGCAGGGGCGCACACGGCGAATGTCAACTGATGTTGAGAGAGCATCATCGAGCAACACCCCTTGGTAGCAGCCACGCAGCCACGCTGGGTTGCATGGTGTACGAGGTAGGGACTCCAGACGGCGGTATATGCAGGACTGCAGCAGCAGCCATAGCTAGCAGCACAAGGCACACATGTTGAACGGCAGCAGCAGCCACAACTAGCAGCGCAAGGCATACGTGCTGAGCGGCAGCAGCAGCAGCACAAGGCATACACACTGAACAGCAGCAGCAGCAGCAGCAGCAGCAGCAAACGGCAGAATGCTGATGGTGACTGCTGCTAAGAAGCGACCCGCTGGCTGCTGCACGTACCTTCATGAGTACACCGTTGAGCTGCTGTAGGGTGATAGTACCCGTCTGCTCCCCGTCGTACGCATTAAATATGCTCCTGAGCGCAGTTATCTCCTCAGGCGTGTACACCGTCCCAGCCCCCCCACCGCCCCCACCTCCACCCCGACCTCCCGCACCGCCACCATGGTCGTCGCCTCCCTCCTCCGGCATGTCGGCGGACATGGCAGCCGCCTGCTGCTGCCGGCTGCTGCTGTGCCTGTCGGCTACGTAGGATCGCCTTTGCCGCCTGCACGCAGCAGGCTATGGCGTGGTGGTGTTGTTGAACACAAGCGAGCGCGTTGCGGCGGTTACAAAGCCGATGGCCGACTGCACAGGCCTGCTGAGCACAGCGTTTCCCGCCAAAATCTCTGTGCAAAACGCAAAAAAACAGTGCGTTGGAGGAGAGAGGGGGGAGCGGCAGCACGAGGGAGCAGGTGAGGCGGATATTGTGGCACCACGTACTGCGTGGCTGGCCCTAGCCGGGCCTTCTGACGGGAGGCTGGCTCACCACATCGGCTCGTTCGCAGACACCGAAGCTCCTGCAATCCAGTGTGCGAACACCGCACAGGGGCACACACCTCACCAGGCTCCAGCGGCACACCCGCACCACGTGCAGCAGCGGCTCAGGAGGCAAAATCATCATGTCCAACACCGGTCTGACCAGGTGGATGGGTGTCCCCACGGGTACCGGCAAAGCTGCAGTCCCACCGCCACCACCACCGCCAGCAGCAAAAGCATCAGCCCGCTCACTCTTTGGCAACGGAGCCAGGGCCCGCTCTGCCCCAACCTCCGCCCCCCCTCCCTCCCGCACAAAGCAACCGGAGCTGGAAGGGAGGGCCGGCAAAAGGCCGCGGGCATCCTGGCCTGGCGACGGCAGCGTCGATGCCCCCTCTAGCAGGTCCGTGGAGAGGCGCCTGGCGGTTAGCGTGAGAGCCCCTGCAGCAGGAGGACGAGCAGCAGCAGCGGCTGCGGATCCGCGGTCCAACCGCAGCAGCAGCGGCACAGGCGCCAGCCAATTCGTCGCCAACCCCTTCGAGCGCGTCGCAAGCGGTCCCAGCCGCTATGACCAGCAGCAACACCACCACCACCAACAGCGGCACCAGCAATATGCAAACCCGCCACCGCCGCCGCCAGCAGCACCAGAGGCCGACGAACCAGAGCCCGACCCGGTGTCCCTGCTGGATCGCGCGAACCGCGAGCTGTTCGGCCACCGCTCATTCCGGGGCACCCAGCGCGAGGTGTGCATTGCGACGCTGCGGGGACGTGACGCCTTTGTGGTCATGCCCACGGGGGGGGGCAAGTCGCTCTGCTACCAGCTGCCCGCGTGCCTGAGCCGCGGGTTGACGCTGGTGGTGTCGCCGCTGCTGGCGCTGATAGAGGACCAGGTGTGCGCGCTCATCTCCAACCCGCACTGCGGGGGCGTGCCCGCCGCGCACCTGACATCCACGACGTCGCCGACGATCGCCGCGCAGGTGAGAGGCAGGCATGTGGAAAGTTGCTCAGCAGAGCGGTGGCACTCGCTGGGAGGCTGTGCTCGGCCAGACGGTAGTCAGGGGTGCAGCGCGCAGCGGCAGCGCTGGTTGCGGCAGCATGAGATGCGGCGGATGCACGGCTCGCTGGCGCATGCTGTGTGTGTACGTGGCACCCGGACAACTGGTCACCGCCGGTTGCTGCCAACTGCATGCGCACATGGCTCCATACTCCATATTTGACCCATATGGTGCATTCGCCATTAAGTGCGCTTCGATTTTCACGCAGTACAAGGTTCAGTACTTCAGTGCGAAGTCCAGAGACCGGCCACTAATCACATGATTGCTATACTGACGATATTCAGATCATTATGTGGATAAGTGCGGGTCACAGTGCGGGGTGCGAGGGGCGTTTCCACTGCCCCGCCGCTAAATCGCAAGCGCACTGCACCTTTTTTTTGCTGGCTGCGTAGATCCAACGCCCCCCCCCTGGGACTCGCTCTTGCACAAAGTGAGAGATGCTGCCAGCTACTGGCCCCTACGTGCTCACAAAAAACCGCTGACCAAATGCAAGACACTTTTTTGTGCCGGCTGCGCAGATCAACCGCGACCTGGAGCGCGCAGACCATGGTGAGGAGCCCACCCTAAAGCTTCTGTACGTCACGCCTGAGCGCATTGCGACGGGGGAGCGGCTCATGCAGCGGCTGCGGCGCCTGGACGAGCGGGGCATGCTGGCGCGCTTTGTGATTGACGAGGTGCGTCCGCCCCCCAGCCGCTGCAAAACCGGCAAAAGTAGCCAGAAATGGGATGAGACACACGCCAAATAGTACCTGTAGTACTTGTAGCATACTGCTGAAGCACCTCACTACTGTTAAAGTACATTGGCGCGCTGTGGTAGCAGAACCAACCAGCACACAGGCCGACAGCATGACATGGGCAGGGCGCCGCCGTCTGCTGAACACGGTGACTGCTCAGCGGCAGCAGCAGCACGGCGGAGCACGAACCGGGACGCACCTGAGGGGGATGGTGCGTGCCGCGGCCACTGGCGTCATGCTGTTGGAAGCTGGGGCGGTCGGGGCTCGCAGCACGGCTGGTGAATGGCGTCTGCTGAGCAGAGGTGCACCATTTGTAGCAGCGGCAGCAGCAGGTGGCAGCAGCTTGGCGGCGCTTCACGGTCTGCTGAGCAGTACATGCACTTTTTTAGCTAACACCGCATGACGAGCGGGAGATGAACGCCGCCACCACCAATCATGGCATACTTCAGAAGCATGTACGAGAGTGCACCACATGGGCACTGTGCACATCATGGTTCTTACATTGCTATCATTGGTGTCATTATGGATTTTATTATTCATTTATCGGCAGTGGCTGTGTGGAACGGCGGCTGGCGCGCTCAGCGCGGTATGCCGGTGCAGAGGCACCACTTGTTTTGCCTGGCAGCCATGCCCCCCCAGCGGCAGCAGCGGCGGCAGCAGCAGCTGCCCCCGCTCATGGGCGGCTGCGAGGGTCACGGCAGGTGGCACTGCTTGGCCCCGCTCACGCTGTGCAAGTGCCATGGCACTGCACGGCATCAGCGGCTGGGCACCTCCTGTGTGCCCCGGGGGGCGGCAGTGCCCTGGGGCACACGAGTGCCTTGGGGCGCGCGCCACATGCCACAGAAGCTGCGGAGATGTCAGTTGGTTTTCTGGTTTATTTTCCCGGGTTTGCGCGAAAACATGAGTGCCCTTGGCTAGTCAGCGCGGTAGGCGCCTGGCCTGCCCGGGTGGTGTGCTCAGCGCGCAGCCTTCGACGAGGCGTGCCAGGCCCGCGTCCACACAAGTCCTGTGTGTTTCGTCGTGGTGGAGTTGCGGACCACCATTGGTCTCATACGCGCCATCAAGACGCGGGCACGCGATCGCGTGCTGCCTCCCCTCAAGACAGCAGGCGGGCTGCACTGTTTTCATTAGGGCACACGCGCGCTGGGACACCGCCATGCCCGGCCGCCCTGCGCGCCAAGCGCCATCTCGCAGTGAAATCGCGAGCGCGCTCTGAAACTTATGCCGAGACTGCCGTGGCGCCTCCGCTGCGTCTACATGCGTGGACCACGGCGGCAAGCGCACGCACGCACTTGGCACGCCGTGGGGGCTCACCTGCTCGCGTACTTTGCTGCACACACTGCCAGGGGGGGGCGGAGGAGGGGCGGGCACCACAAGAGGAACCGGCTACCAGATCCAGAGGTGTGCGGAGCGTCCACGTGGGCGGGCCGCTGGAGGATGTACCGCCGCCTGGAGTCCCTGCCTCACACGGTCGTGCCACTGACTGCCGCTTGTGACGCGCGCGCGCAGGCGCACTGCGTGAGCCACTGGGGGCACGACTTCCGGTCGGATTATCTGCAGCTGGGCGTGCTCAAAAGGAACTTTCCGCGCGTGCCGGTGCTGGCCGTGACTGCGACGGCGACCACCAAGGTGCGTGGCGCGCTGCCGCCCAACGGTTTCAAAACAGTTTCAAAAGTGCGCTGTGCTGGCATGGGGGCGGGGGGGGAAGGGGCTGCTGCTCAGCGCTTCGCTTGGCAGGCATGTTGTCAATGGCAGCCAGTGGGCGTTTGGGCTGTCGCAGGCTATGCACTGAGCCGCACAGTTTGGCAGAGACACACAAAAAGCCGAACATCAGCGCAACACAGTGCTTGAAGTGGACTTGAGGTATAAGGTTTTATGTGGTGTCTACTTGCAGTATGTCCTACAAGGTATACTTGAAGTACATACACGAGGTATGCAGAGAAGTATGTACTGCTTTTTGTCGAAGTATGTATGCTCCATGTGCAAAGTGTGATGAGCTGGCGCAGCGCAGATAGCAGCGCGCCGCGTTCCAGTGCTTCCGAGGTTGTCATGAATAGCAACAAGATGGTGCAGTAGAGCAAGACCGGCAGGGCCCGTCAACACAAACCCACAGACAAATGTGGGCACCCACGTCAGAGCAGCTGCCCAGCCTTGCGATTCAGCCGCCCGGGCTGGGGGGGCTGTCACAGGCCACAGTGGCAGGTGTTGCCCCCCACTAAGGACCAGCTCGCAAGACAGTTTGGGCCTCCGCAGACGCTGGTGTGTAAGGCATGGGCTGGCAACCCTGATTTGTTCTGATATACTTCGTGAAGTACTTGAAGTACTTGTTGAAGTACCAGCACAAGTTGACTGATTTGCACCTGTGTGGGTGTGCAAGAGCGCAGGGCATGCATGCCGGCATGGAGCCGAGGAATGGCCATGCCAGACACGTGCATAGCCACTGGTAGCTGTGCGCACTAAACAACAAGAAGTGCAGCCAGCAGGTAGCCTGAGCGGCTTGAAGTACTGTAGATGCCTCAACACCAGACTGACAGTCTTCTTCATCAAGCACTACTCAATCTTGATTGCGGCAAATGTGTATGACTGACGTTGTACAAACTCAGAACCCTTGTCGATTGGCATCAATGAATGGCTTGATTATTCATGCCATCATCATTAGCAAGAAATAAATTTATCAAAGCACCCTTATTTTGTGGCATTAATGGGTTGTGCGCAGGTGCGTGCGGACGTCATTCAGAGCCTCGGCCTCGTGAACCCGCAGCTCTTCATCGGGGGCTTCGACCGCCCCAACCTCTTCTTCAAGGCGAGTTGCGCTGCACGCGAAGTCCATGCCTGGCTTTTTCATTGTACGGCGGCGTGGCACACGCACCGCATGCCGCATGTTCCCATGTCATCTGGTGCACTCGCGTGTTGAGCCTGCCAGCCCCGCGCTTTTTTGATGTTTGGTGTGCCCTGGCTGGGGGAACGGCGCGTTCTCGCGCTGGGGGTTGCCGTGCTGCGAGCTATGCAAACCCAATACTTGGTCACAGGGCGTGCCTAGCCTGCGGTTGAAATGCTGACACATGGTGACACTTTGGACCTGCTGCAATGCAGTGGGCTACGGTTTAGGCTGCTCCCCACTGTAACTGGAGCAGCCCAGCTGCCCACCCCCTGGTCCTGGCACTGCACCTTGGCCGGAGGGTGCATTCTTCACCCTGTGTGTTGAGCCATTGTCGAGATACCGCCTGGATGCTTGTGGCGGCACCTGCTGCGGCAGGTCACTGAACCCTCCGGTGCACCACTCGCTTGGTGGCGCATGCCGCGCTGCTATGCAGGTGGTGCAGAAGCCATCCAAGGGGAAAGACCAGAAGGAGCTGGTGGCTGAGGTGCGCCCCCCCGCCCCCGCCCCCCCCTCGCCATCCCAAACTCTGTAGCAGCATCGTGCACCGTGGCACACGTGTGTGTCGTGCCCTCGCAGCACAGCGCTCTACAAAATCCATCAGCGTGTGTCTGGCGTGCGCTTCAGCCGCCGCCGTCATGTGCAGCCCCTGACGCCAGCCGCCACCCACTGCGTCAGAACCAACCACGCAATTTGTGCTCACTCTGCAGCTGCGCAGTGTGCGCCGCGCACTGACTTTCCCACCCACCGCCACCGGCCCCCGCCTCGTCCCCTCGTGCTGCCGCCGCCGCGCAGTATGTCTTGGAGCAGAACGCGCTGGCGCGGCGCCGCGGCGGGCCGGGCGCGGACGGCGCCTGTGGCATCGTCTACTGCATGACGCGCAAGGTAGGTGTGTAGGCGGAAGTGCCTGTAGACGTTCTGTAGTTTTATTTGCCTTTCTTGGCGCGCAAGAGCCCGTGCCATGCATGCCAGCGCGCTCATGGCGATGGCGCCATCCCCGGCAGCGTATGCACACGGCCTGATAAAGTTATGTGACCGACCAGGAGCAGCAAGTGCTGCTAACAAGCAGGGCTGTAGCTGTCGGTGGTGTGTAGACCCACATGCTGTTTGTCAGAGCACTCATCCAACCGCTGCGGCGCCGCGGGGGTGGGGCCGCCAGCAGTGACTGCTTGCCGCTGCCGCTGTGCGTGGCGGACACTGTCACATTGACTGTGCAAGCGAGTCTCTCGCGCCACACCCTTGCAGCAGCAGTCTGGGCACTTAGCCGCGATTTCCACCGGCCTCCAGGCATCGATGTCGCACGCGCCCCCCCCCCCCCCCCCCCACC
>JAULBY010036346.1:0-14440 GCA_032358315.1 Ophiocytium majus | reverse complement strand
ACCAGCCGCCATGCCACCGGCAGGTGCCACTGTGGCGGCGCCACCAACACCTACTGCTGCGCCAGTAGCGCACATGCCCTGTGACTGCGCGGCGGCTTCCCCGTGCTCCACCCCCCTCCTGTGCATGTTGCTGCACAGGGTCCTTACGACTTTAAAGGCCCGCTCCAGAATTACGGCGTAAATCGTAGCGTAATTACGTTACGTTATTTGTTACGATTCCGATTCCGGCAACCCTAGTAGTATCATACTTCGTAGTACTTCAAGAAGTACTACTAGTAGTATTTCAAAACCGTCTGGTGGCAAGTGGTTGGGCGGGCCCGCGCTCACCTCAAGCCTCTGCTGCTCCTCCGCCGCTTCCTTGCCTGCGCCCTGCTCGCTCCAGAACGCGCCAATCTGCTCGTAGCGCCGCACGCGCTCCCTGCTCCAAGGCGCGCACATTACAGGTGTGGGACGCAAAGCGTGTGTGCATGACCCCTCGTTCCATTTGCGTGCCAATTTTGCCTTGGCCGGTGAGCTATTGCCTCCTACTTGTGTCAATCATATGCCTACCGCAGATATGTGTGCCCGCCACGTGAGCAGAAGAAGTCACATTCCTACACTGCTCCCTGCAAAAGTTGTACACATGAATTGGTGTAGGCAGCGCCATGCGTCACAGCAGAAGTGGTACAACTTCTATGAAGTGTCGCATGGCGAGGTGTGTACATACAGTGTAGGCATACGTGTTCATGTAAGCATATACACACCATGTACCTCACAGGTCAACCTATATATTAGTCGTGACAGTTGCAAACCTGCTGCCGTCCTAGGCACAGTCTCCGTTGTGGCGCCCCTTTGAGCAGGCTCACAGCCTGGCAGTGTGGCCCCTACCGGTAGAGAGAAAAGCCGTTTATAAATAGTCCCCAGATGAATTTCATCAAAAACTACCTGCATACTTCTATACAGTAGTGCTTCACAAGTACTTCGCAAGTTCTGCCGGCCGCTACCTGAGTTTCTCGGCCCTCTCGGTCTCCTCTCTGTCGAGGCGCTCCTTGTACTCCCGCATCATGCGCATGTCGTCATCCGCTGCCTGCACCACCACCAGCACCAGCAGCAGTGACAGCACCAGCAGTGACAGCAGCAGCAGCAGCAGTGGCAGCAGGACACACGCATGTGAGCGGCAGGGGCGGCAGCGACCACCAGTTGATGCTCCTGTCCGCGGCAGCAGTGCCCACTGGCAATCTGGCTTGTGGCATGCACGTGCGGCTGGCCTGGTGTGTGGACCACCCGGCATGCTGCCTGTTGCGGGTCTATGTATTGACGTCTGCCATATGGTATGCAGCAGCAGCAGAAGTGCTCAGCAGCAGTCGTGCTCAGCAGCATTTAGTGCTCGGCACTAGCACCAGTCAGCTCAGCAGCAGTAGCAGGTGCTCAGCAGCAGCAGCAGGGTGCTCAGCAGCAGCAGCAGGGTGCTCAGCAGCACCACCAAGGTGCTCAGCAGCAGCAGCAGGTGCTCAGCAGCAGCAGCAGGTGCTCAGCAGCAGCAGCAGGTGCTCAGCAGCAGCAGCAGGTGCTCAGCAGCAGGCGCACCTGCTTTGCGCGCTGCTCCAGCACAAGCCTGTGGGCGGCGTTTTCCTGCTTGATGCGCTCGAGGCGCGCGCGCTCCTTGGCCTTGCGCTGCTCCACAAGCTCCGCCTCCCTCTTGTTCTGCTCAGCACATGAGTATCCGAGATAGCGTACACCACGTGTGTATATGAGTACACACGTAACTGTATCCCAGTACAGTTGCAGTACATTGTGCAGTACTGCGGAAGTAATGTCAGCGCATGTGACAGCCCCGCCTCCTTTTTCTTCTGCTCAGCACATGAGTACCCGAGACATGCGGTATACCACATTTTTCAAAAGTATATATATATACTGTACATCAGTACCTGTACCTGGGCATATGACAGCTCCGCCTCCCGCTTGTTCTGCTCACCATAGAATGGTATAGAACACCCTATGTACCAGCACATGCAGTTAAAGGATACTGCGTAGTACTTCTGAGGTGGTGTCAGGGGCATATAACAGCTCCGCCTTGTTCTGCTGATCACATAAGTATCCGAGATACTACAGTAGTGTAACGTACTTAAGTACGAAGTATACCACAGCTATATCAGTACGCGCACATGGTAACTGCTTGTACCAGTACACTTGGAGTATACTGCATAGTACTTCTGAACTAATGTCAGGGCATATGAAAGCTCCGCCTCCTCCTTGTCCTGCTCACAACATAAGCACCCAAAATATAACATATGCAACATACTTCGGAAGTGCTACTGAAGTATACGTAGTATAATACTACTGTAATACTATACTCGAAGTATATGGTACTATGGATGCCGGTGCGTGGCAGCAAACTGGCCACATTGTGTGCCCATGCAGCCATGCCCATAGCTATGCGCTGCCAGCAACGAGTAACACAGTACACATATGGGCCTGCCTGGCGGTCAACCTTCAGCAGAACGTGGTTTTGAGTGCATTCAGGGTTCAGCAAGCAAGCAGGGCTGCGCTGCACCACTTCAGCAGTACTAGCAGAATGTGGCTGTGACAGCGCGTTTAGGTTACCTCTCGGGCGATTCTGTCCATGTCTGCCTGCTGGCGGCGGTCCTCCGCCTCCCTCTCCAGCTGCCGCCTGCGCAGCACGCAGTGGGCATGTTCTCACGCATGAAAACCATGCTCCAGTGACCAGCACAGTGCCTTGGAATACACCAAGGCATCGAAAAGACCCAAGCAGCTGTGGCAGAGGCCGGTGAGAAAGCGTGCCGCGCCGCGGTAACTGGTGGCCTGTGGCCTGCAGGTTTAAAGATAAAGTTAGCAACTTCAAGGGTGTTGAACTCACAGGGCACTCACACTGACCGCTCACACCAACCGCGTGCCTCTACGAGCGACACACCACTCCACCTGCATGTGCGCATGTGCGCGCGCTGCCTCCTGTCATGCTCTGACTGTGCTTGGCAGCTTATGCCCTCATTGGAAGGCTGGCTTCTCATTGTGCTTCGCCGGACAGCCTCAAATCTGAAACTATCGAAATCTCGCAAACCCAACAACATGGTTCTGGCCGCCCGCTAGCCTCGCCCTTGCGTCTGTCGCATCACCTGGCCCTCACCGTGCTGTGCATGCAGCTGCTACTCTTGAAGTTTCATGACTGTCATACTTCGAGAAGTAGTTGCACAACTTCAAGCAAGAACTCTGAAACCACACTCTCACTCACCTCGCATTGGTGGCGGCCACCTGCTCGCGCCTAAAGGCTTTCTCCTCGTCGTGCTTGGTCATGATTGCGGCCTTGGCTGCCTCCTGCGCTCACACAGAGAGTCAGGCCAGCGGGGTGAAAAAACCCGGGAACCTTGAATAAAAAATGCCGTGGTAACCTTAATCTTCGAGTATTTGCTACGCGATTATTATTCCAATATGGTATGCATTCTGTACTAACTTTATGTAAATCATTATAAAGTGTGACAAGCGTGCCCAGCATCCACCAGCCGCATTACAGTGCACTCGCGATTTGATGCGGAGTAGTGTCGCCGCCCTAGCAGCCCGCACTAAATCAGATAGGGCATTGTGTACGGTTTATACAGAGTCATGTGGTCGGCGACAGGTCTCTGCACCCCGCGCTGAACCACATACCGCACTAATTCACAGCGAATCAAATCGTGAGTGCGCTGTACCACAGTGACAACACCTGACAGGGTGATAACCCCAGATACTGCCATGCCAGGGGCAAAACCCCAGGCCAAAGCCCGTGTTGGTGCTTTTTTCAGCTGCTCAACACCAGACAGCGCCCACTCTACGTGCGCCGGTCAGAACCTTTGAGGGCTATGGGTGCTGTTTGTGGGCAAGGCACGTGCATTGCTGCCGCTGGCGTTGAGCTGTAGGTGCTGTGTGGCCAAATCCGAAAAAAAAGTGGCTCATCTACTGCAGTGCGGCGATGCAGGTGACACCTTGTGTCCGCATTGATGGCGCAAACTTCAGTTCACGAGTTCAACACTTCACTTCAACTCACGTCTGACCCGCCGGGGCATGCACCATCCGCCATACACCCCCCTTTCCCTCCTCCGTCACAAGCACTGTGCTTGGGCTCAAAGCATGCGCAAGCTTCAACATGGTGTGCAACCTCGACATTGGCGCACCTGGTGCGCCAGCCAGTCTCGGTATTCTTGCGTGTTGGCGGCGCGCCATGCTTAGAGTCAAAGCATGCGCAAACATGGTGAGTGTAAACTTCAACATGGTGAGTGTGAAACTTCAACACTGGTGCACCTGGTCAGCCAGCCAGTCTCGCTGTCCCTGCGTGTTGGTGGCGCGCCGTGCTTGGACTCAAAGCATGCACAAACTTCAACACGATGAACTCGCAATTTCAACATCGGCGCACCTGGTCAGCCAGCCAGTCTCGGTATCCCTGCGTGTTGGCGGCGCGCCGTGCTTGGACTCAAAGCATGCGCGAACTTCAACATGGTGAGTGTGTAACTGCAGCATTGGCGCACCTGGTCAACCAGCCAGTCTCTGTATCCTTGCGTGTTGGCGGCGCGCCGTGCTTGGACTCAAAGCATGCGCAAACTTCAACATGGTGAGTGTAAACTTTAACATGGTGACTGTGTAACTTCAACATTGGCGCACCTGGTCAGCCAGCCAGTCTCGGTACCCTTGCGTGTTGGCGGCGCGCTCCTCCTTCTTCCGGCTTACATCCTGCACGCGCACCACTGTGTGGGACTGCATCTGCCGCTCCAAGTCCTGCAGCACGGGCAAACCCCACATGAAATGCGCACATTACGGATTTGTAAACACATGAAATTGTATAGTACATTGTACACACATTTGTACTTATAGAAGTGTTTCCTGCGCAGTATGTGGGCATGTTGGACTTGCGCATGTACCTCGTAGTATATACTCCGTCGAAGTACTCGACAAGGCGTCATGTGCGCATAAGCTATGCCACTGCCTCGGTGGGCTGGCAGCGCACTGAACACCTGGTCTGGCGGCAAAATGCTGTCGCTGCTGCCGAGCATACACAACCGGCTACTGTAAAAGTATGACAACTCATCCAGGCGCGGTAACCCCCACGTCTCCCCACCAGTAGGGGGGGCAAACCACCAGGCTGCGAGCCCGTGCAAGGGGTGACATTAGATGAGGAACTGCATGTTGCTTCTAGGGTGCTGCTGAGCACAGCTGTGTGCTGCTGCTCAGCACACTGTGTGGACAGACTTGCCTGCCGCAGCCGTGCCTGCTCCAGCGCGCGCTTGCGCTTCTCATTCTGCGACCGCTCCTCGTCCTCAATCTGCGCACACAAATCACACATCAAGTTGAAGTTGAAGTTGAAGACGTAGAGGCACCAGCGCGGAAGACACACGCAGAGACAGCTCGTGGCCGCGCGTTGTCACACGTGCCCATGCCATATGTATTATGCTGTTTCTTCTGGCACAGCTCAGAATTGGAGCTTGCAGGGGCACAAGCATTAGAAGCCACGAACACGGTGCTCTGTCAGGCTGCCCAAATGGCGCCTGCTCTAGTCCTTGTGATGCTGCTGCTCCAATCAGCGCGCTGCTGCCCTGGTGAGCCACCCCTGATGGCTGCGCCCCCGCCCCCCCCCACCACACACACACACACACAGGCGTTGCTACATGGTCGCCGCGCACACACACCTGATCACGCACGTGGCAAGCTACCTTCAGAAACCGGAAGCTGCTGCAAGAAAACAACGTGCATAAGAGCAAGTAACCGCATCGGTGGCAACTGATTGCCACTGACAGTGGCTGCCGTACCTGCTTGGCCACGGCAAATGCGCACCAGTTGCGCGATATGTTGGTGGCGGGGCTGGCCGTAGACGACTCGGTCGTGTGTGTCGATGGCGTAGCCGCCTGGTAGGGAGGGCAGGGCGGCGGGGGGGGAGGGGGGTGTACACGTTTGTGAACATGTACAGACCGGCAATACTACTAGTAGTACTCATTCTGTTCCTTGCTGTTGTTCGCTGGTAGTGTGTGTACGTATACATGTGTTTGTATGACTGCACCTTGCTGCTATTGGCAAACTGTGTAGAGCTACTACTAGAGTACTGTGAATTGTGCATGCATGTATGTGCATGCTGGACCGGCTACTTGCAGATGTACTCGCTCGCATAGGGCTTTTCGTATGCAAGCTGAAGGCATGTTCATAGGGGGAATCATTCCATAAACTGCGGCATGGCACCCTTACAAAGGGAGGTCACCACTGCTCAGTGTGCACTGGGCTCTGTGGTGTAGCCCTGTTACAGCTCGCTCCAAAACCACCAGCCACGCGTTCAGTTCCTGCTGGTGCCGCCACCGGAACTTTATTCAAAACTGAAACTGTTGGGAGTAGCACGTGGCAGCTAGAACGTGGGCTGTTAGCTAGAGGGCACCTGCTGCTCATCATGGTGGAGTGGGAAACCAGCGCATCGCTCTGTGGGCCTGAAACGCCGTGGCGGGGTAGCCTTAGAAGGGGAGGCTACCGCTGCTGGGTGTGCACTAGCTTTTCACCTCGATGATGAAGTTGTGTTGCGTAATCTGAGAGGACATCGCTGTACAAACGCCTTGGTGCACCCGGAAAAGCAAGCTTCACCAATCAGCGGATGCTGTTCAGTCGGTACACGTCGATGACTTCTGCACAGCAGGAAAGTCGCGCCTCAAGTGTGCATGCTTCGTAATGCCGCCACATTGCATCCTGTCAGTGTCAGCACAATAGTTGCACAGGCCGCAGCAGTTGTGCGCTTTGCCACGTACTCCCCTGTGACACCACGTTCTCATCTTGCATGCCTTGGAAGTACTTCAGAAGTACTTGTCAGCGATCACAGCCTCTGCTTGGCATCCAGCACCAACCTACCTCTGAACATCAGCGTTGACTAGCTTTCCCAGGGGATGAAGGAGGCACCCCCAGTACAATGAAGGAAATAAATCGAAGTACTTTCACTGAAGTATGGCAGTGATCATCATGACCTACAGCAGCACCCGTCCTCCGTGTCGCACCCACACAAAAATCTGTTTTGTGGCATGGCAGCCTATGTAGAGTGTCACATTTCGCTGGCGAACTCCCTTGGCCGTCAAATTGATACTGACCAGGTGCAGGCTGGTTTCCACTGCATCGATAAACCACCTCGCAGGCTTTGGCCTGGTGTCTGCTGCAGCCACGGCAATCGCTGCAGTTTTCAACCTCTGCTCGGTTTCTCCTACTTGCTGCTGTCTTGCAACGAATGCCCACAAATCAACAGCCAGCCTGTGCCTGCGTGATTGGCTACCTAAGAGGTGGCAAATGCCTGCCTGCGCACTGCCCACGCTGTGTCTGCCAGCAGCATGTCGTCTGCTGCCAACCACCGAAGTGTCAAAGTGCGCTGCTGCACGTCACAGCCATTGCTTGAGCGTCGCCCCTGTGGGTCTGGTGGGCAAATGACTCGCCACAATATGTAGCCTCAAAAGGAGCCTCAAAGCTTGCTGCGACTACACCTGTAAACACCGAAGGGAAAGGAAAAATACCTCATGGTACCACTTTGTGTATCAAGCGGTACAATGTAGATGTGGCAGCACTAGGTGTATATAGTGCTTCCATATACTTTGAAGTACGTAGTACTGGGCACCTGAGAGATGACTTGTAAGTATACGCTGTGGTCACCTGCTCCTGAGTGCCACACGGCACCTCGGGTGCCCTTGCACTAGGGCACCAGCGCCCATGACACGGACGGGTGTCACTATGTACGTTTGTGCTTTTGTCTGTAGTGCTTGCAGGGACACCACAACAACTGATGCGCACTAGCCCCAAACACTCACCTTCTGTGTCTCCTGCGCACTGGCGCAGTCCCCCTCCAGCTGCGCCGCCGCGCCCCGCGAGCCACTTGCGCCTGTTTCGCCCCCCTTTGCGCCCTTTTCGCCCTTTCTGCCCCCCCGGCGCATGGCCCGCACCTCCTCCTCAAGCTGCGCAATGTCTCTGTCGCTGGGCTTGGACGTGCGCTGCAGCAGCGCCGTCACGCACGCAGACACATTCGCCGCATGCCTGCCAATGCACGAACGCGCCACACATTTTGTTGTTGGCAGCTGAGGTGGCATGACTGGGGATGAGGCGCCAGGGCTGCCGCGGGTGCTGGTGTGCCGCACAGTGTGTGGTGAATAGAGGTGGGTTTGGAAGAGGGCTGGTGCGGCTGGTGCTTTGCTGCAGCTGGGCGAAGAGGAAGTGCACACCTCTGTGTGACCTGTGTGTCTGTTGGCGGTGCTGGCATGCTAGTGTCAGCATGCGTGTGTGCAGCTGCCAGTGACGAGGCCCATGCGACAAGTGGGTTACAAACAAGCACCACCAGCGGTGGTGCTGCTGTTGCTGCTCATGCTGCTGCTGCCTGTTGCATTTGCTGTACAGCACGCAACCAGTGGCACAACCGACACGGTGTGAGCGCAGCTGCATCGACACTTACCGCACTGTGTCGGCAGCAGGGCCAGCGCGTGTGCCCGGCCCGGTCACTGCGTGCTGCTGGCCGACAGTAGTACATCAACGTCATGCTCCCTAAGCAAAGCCACACAAGGCATTTGTAGCCGCACGCCACCAACTGCCCCCTCGCCAACACCACCAACACGTGCCAACACTCGTCGTTCCTGCCGTCGGTGGCGGCCGTGCGCACCCGCTGCGGCGTGGTCCACTACTTCAGCCCGCTGCACAAGCAGACAAAGGCCACTCACGTGGTGCCGAGCTTGTGCACGAACTTGTGGGTAAGCATGGCGTGAAGGCGCGCCAGCCGCACCTTGGCGGCCTCCCTCTGCTGCAGCACCTGCAGCTTCTTCCTATGGGCCTCCTGCGGCACAGCCATGGCGCAGCGGCGGCACGCCACAGCAGCAGCGGCGGCACATGCAGCATGCGGCCCACTTACCATCTCGCCAGTGACAGTTGGGGAGCCATGAGGGGTTCGCAGGCTGCAAGTGGTGCACACACGTGACACGGGCAGGCATAAGGGGCGTTGTTGCCCGGGCGTGGGGCGCACCGTCATTTCCGAGCCCGCCTTACGAGCCGGCATGCTCCCTCGTTTCCCTCCCCAGCATGCGCCGCCGCTCACTTCCAGCTCCAGCACACACACACGAGTCCGTGTTACCGCTGCTGCTGCAGGTATGGACAGGAGCAGTTCAGCTGCGGGCTACGCTTCTGCTGAAGCTGCCCGGGGACAGCAGCCCCCGGCACCGGGGAGAACAATTTTTAAAAAACACCCCGTTTCCAAGAAACGCCAGGAAACGTTCGGACGGCGAGAGGGGGAGGGGGAGGAGGGGAGGGGGGAGGGGGAGACAGGGGTGGGTGGGTGGGAGGGGGCGGAGGGGGGGGCTAGCTGGTGGCTGCTGCGCCAGCGCTCCAGCATGCATGCTGGTGCACACAGTGCGCGTCCATGTGTACATGTGCGCATGCATAACATTATGCCCTGATCTGACCTGGGACTGCACCAAACCATGATGTGCAACCGTGTTAGCTGTGGCACACACACCACAGCACGCGCTGTTACCATCATTCAACCAGGTTACTGCATTTGCTGTCCCTGTACAAAATGGTGGCATTCATGCTGAGCAGGGTAGCGGTGCGCATGGCGCCAATGATCGACATGTTGCAGACGCCGCGCATGCACTCTTGACTGACATGTCTCCCCAAGCTTTAAATGGCGTTCCCCAGGCACAAGCGACCGGGCAGGGCAAAGGCACAAAGCGCAGGTATCGCTGCCACCACAGCCCCACCGTCACTGAAGCTGTGCATGTTTATTACTAGTGTGCAATCAAAGATGAGGAACACTGTATTGGCAGACAGCTGCAGCTCAAGGGCATAATGGAATGTTTGTATATACCGCAGCGGCGAGCGACAAGCGCGAACCCCCCACCGCCAACACCAACCATATTCCGACGAGCTCTCCTCTGTTACAACGGCGAAGTGCGGCCGCCGGCTGCCAGCAGCAGGGCGGCCTTCTTGTTTATGCGCGCACCGCAAGTGGCGACGGGGGGGGCCTCAGCAGCAGCCGCGGTCGCAGTGCTCAGCAGTGAGCAGCTGGCCCGCTGCTGTGCTGGCGTGTTGGCCACCGTACGTGCCGCCGGTCGCTAGCGCGCCTTTATCGTGCAATAGACGTGTAACAAATACCCAGCAGCCACGGACCAGCCAGCCCAACGTCATCCAGACGAATGCAGTAAGGAGACAACTCTCTGGCGCGGAGTACAGCAAAGCTAGAAACTGACACGGTCACTAGACGCGTTCGCAGCGAGAGACACACCGGGGGGGAGGAGGGGGGGGGGGGGGGGGGGGGGGGGGGCGAAGCCACATATCATCCGCAGTGCTGCTGGAAGTAGTAGTGGTAGTTGTGGCACGTGCGTGCTCAGCACAAGCTGGGACCAGCTGCTGAGCGGCAGCTGCTCAGCAGCCGAAGTGCGTGTGCAGACGGGCGCGGCAACGGTGCCCGTGGGCGTTGCCGCGCCCGTGGGCGTTGCCTGTCTGCGGGCGATGTCTCACCCTACTGCTCAGTAGCAGAAGCGGCAGGTTGCGGGGCGGCAGCAGCGGCACTGGCGGTGCCAGTCAGCAGCAGGCTTGCCGGCCGCACGCACATTGGCAGGGACCAGCCGTGCTCAGCAGCAGCCCCCCTCACATGCTGTGTTTCAGCGCCAGCAGTGCCTGCGTGACGTCCAGGGGGATGCCATCATCCGCGGCGCACTCCGCCGCCTCCTTCACCCGCCCAGCAGCACCACCACCACCACCAGCAGCAGGCGCCGTCACAACAGTAGCAGGCGTCGTAGGTGCAGTCGCATCGCCGCCGCCACCACCACCACCAGCCCCGCCATCCCTCTTTCCCGGCGCAGCAAGCGCCTCCACCCTGAAGCCAGGAAGGCCCATAAACTGCGGCATCATCATCCGTGCGGCTGGCAGCATCACAGCAGCTGCTGCCGGCGGCGGTGGTGGCGGCTGCAGGGGCGTGCGCGACAGCAAAGGGTTGGGGGGGGCCACGGGGCGCGGGTGGCGCCGGCGCCGCGCCGCCGCCGCCACCGCTCTGCCGCTGCTGCTCTCGCTGCTGGCGCTGCTGACGCTGCGGTCGTCGTCCGACGGCGCGTAACCGCCGCAACTGCTGGAGCGGCTCCCGCGGCCGCGCGCCTGCGCCTGCAGCGCCGCCTGGTGCAGCAGCTGCTGCTGCGCAAACAGGGCCGCGTGCTCCGCCGCCGCCGCCTCTGCTGCCGCCGCTGCGGTCTGCTGCTCCCCCTGCTGCTGAGCAGCACCATCTGCCACCACGGCGGCGGAGCGCCGGGCGCGCGTCTCCATCTGGCCGGCGTGCACGGCGGCGGCGGCGGCGGCCGCGAAGACGGCGGCGTGGTGCGGCATGCCCGTTCGGACCTTGGGCCCCGGCTTCTGCTTGTAGCTGTAGGCGCACGTCAGGTGCTTGCGCACGCACATGCAGCAGGGCTGCTTGCCGTCGCACTTGATCTGCGCGGCCGGGGGCGTGCGGTCCGGGGGACGGCGGCGGCAGCGGGGTTGGCAGCGTGAGTGTGTGAGCCCAGTGGCTGGCTGGCATGTGCGGGCGAGGCGCCGTGCGGGGGGTCAACACTGTGTGACGGCTACAGAAGCACTGCCTGCGATATAAAGCTGCGGATGTGAATACATGGCAAAAACTTACACTCAAATTGGTGTTGCAGACACTCATGTAGAAAACAGGCTGCACCAGGGTGTTGGCTTGTCAGAGCTGCCAGGGAAGGTGTTGCACGTCCTTGCACAAGTAGTCGATGGTGTACTACACTAGTAGCAGAGACTGTGTGCCAGCCTTCGCTCCATGGCTACAGCAAACAACAGCATTCTCAGCACTCGCACGTCCCAGGCGTGGTCACACCATCATAACGGGTGCAGGATAAGAGGCTCACATCTACACACATGCACCCGCACAACCGCATCCGCTGCTGCCCCCCCCCCACCACGCAACCCGCGGCGCACCTTGCGCGCGACGCAGCCGTCGCAGTTTTTCCGCTTGTACTGGTCGTCCGAGCTGCCGCGCCTGTCCTGCAGCGCATCTGCCTCCAGCGTCATGGCCCCAACCGCCGCAGGCAGCGGCAGCACGCTCACCGGCGGCGGCGGCCCCGCTGCCACCCGCACCCGCACCCCCGCCTGCGCCTGCGCTGCCGCCGTCGCAAACGCCGCTGGCGCCGCCTGCTGCGGTGCCGAGCCGGTTATCGGCTGGGGCCGCGGCACCAGCAGCGGCTGCCCGGCGCGGCGCGCCGCCGCGGCTGCGACGAGGTAAGAGGGCTTTGCGAAGGGGCCGGCGGATGCGGAGGGGGCGGCCGACGGGAAGGGAGGTTCGTCGGAGCCGAAGTGCTTGAAGCGCTTGAGAGGGGAGCCGGGCTGAGCCTCCAGGACGGAGTCGTAGGACAGAAGGGAGCCCGCGGGTGCTATCTCGTGTCGCCAGGGGGGGCGCGGGGGGGCGGCGCGCCACGGTGCGGAGTACTGCTGAGCAGCGGCTGACGACGCATCCATGTGCGGCTGCTGCTGCTGCTGGGATGGATACGCCAGGCCCGCATCCATGCTGCTGCTGCGCTCCCGCACCACCTGGCCGCTGCTTTGCATGGCTACTGCCCCGCCTGCGGCCGCTTGTGTGACTGTTGAGGCCGCCGTTGTCAGGGGTGGGCCAACCTGCAGCGGAAGCAATCGAGCCGAAAATAGGTGGTGGTGTTGGCAGCGGCGTGTGGGGTGTCGCAGTCAGGCTTGCAACAGCGCAACGGCAATCGCAGGTTGGCAGCTGGCGCCAAAGCAAATCGGGGGCATGCCGAGTGGCGGTATCAGCTGTCCTCCCTACATGCGGCAGGCAGCGGCTGGTTTCGGGTATCCCAGAAGTGAGGTATCCCTCCCTTGGCCGCACACCCAGGCAATGGCCGACACACCCACCCACAGCTTTTACTGGGCACACCAGGGTGGTGGCGCTTCGGCCTGCAGAGGCCGGCCACCACCCTCTAGCAGGGCTTCCCCCACTTCCACCAGCAGCCTCGACTAGAGTCACCCTGAGGTGTGCCTCAGCGGCCCACCCGCCACCGCCGCGCCCCGCGCCGCGCGTGTCAAAGCCAAAGCGTTTCGTTTTTTTTCAGTCCACCAAACCGACGTGGCTGAGGTGGCGCGAGTGCAGCTCGGGATACCCACCTTCAGTTCATGGTGCCTCTGCCGCCGCGTTGCGCCCACCCCAGTCTGTTCCCTCCCGCTGTGACTCTGGGCTGCTCATTGGTGTTGCCCGCTTCTTGCTGGCTGCTGCTGCGCGCCGACTCGAGCTCACTACTGCAGGCTTGATCGCCCGAAACGTTGCAGCCGTTTCTGTGAAACCTGCCAGCCGCTTGTACAGATCTGGGTGCAGGACGCACTGGTTGCCCACGGAATCTTGCCGCCGCCCTGCAGCTGCAGCGGGCATTCGCAGTCAAGAACACCTGATTCATGGGCGCACGCCCCCGCCACGCCACCTGTGCAGGAACAATACACGGCCGCGGCGGGCGGGGCACACGGGCCTGCGTGCTCCTGTTGCACACACGTGCTGCGGGGTGCCGTGCCGGCGAAGCACGGGCCAGTTGTCGGCAGCGCAGCAGCCGCAGTTCAAAGGGTTGTGCTACTGCGTCGCTGCAAGACTGATCACGCGTGGACGCTCATGATCAGCGAAAAGCACACCCGCCGCGAGAGCCAGGTGATTTGATGGCGGCCCTGCGCCGTCTACTGTAGTGCGCAGTCGCTTGTACGATGTTGCATGCAAGGGCCCGTGCTGGCATCACCAGCAGCTGTGACACCTGCCACAGCATGACCGGCTGTCGACAACCGTGGTCGCACTGTGGACTTCCCCCTGGTCAGCACCCTTCTGTGCATTGAGTGTTATGCAGCTGCGGTCGTGCAGCACACCATCGGTGACCGAGCACGAAGCAGTGGGCAGCAGCCACATGCACCGCTACCTGGTGCTTTAATGAGTGCTTTACTCTGAGATCGCGGCCTTCATGGGAAGCAGATGATGGAAGATGTCATTTGGTGCTAGGTACTGCTACAGGCTAGGACCGTGTACGCACCAGTGTGCATCACGCGCTGCCAGGGCAGGCAGGCAGCAAGGCCACTGAAAACAGGAACAGCTGGCTGGGGGCCTGAGCCTGCTCACATCCACATCTGCCTCACACCCAGGCAATAGGAACTTCCAGCCCTGGGCAGTGTGATTCGCCAGGAGGCCTGATGTGGTGCAGGACATGTATGGCGGCATGCCAAGTTTGGGTACTGCCTGCACATTGTTTTACTTGTTCGAACGCGCACGCAGTGCACCTTTTCAAACCCAAGTACAAGGTCACGCGCACCGTGTGCAAAGGGCTTTCCGCCCTAAGCGGATTTTAATAAAAGTACAAGATAAAAGTACAAGCCGCACTCCATCGGCACTGCGTTCCTGAGCCAAGGCATCAACGACGCCACCCGCACGTTTGATGGACTCAGCTGG
>JAULBY010036335.1:0-14446 GCA_032358315.1 Ophiocytium majus | reverse complement strand
CCCCATCGCCAACGCCCGCCTGCGCCGCTCCGTTTCCAGCTGCTGCCGCGGCAACCTCCTGCGCCGCCACTGCCGCAAAGCATGTACACCTCACACACGTACGTACTACAATAGTACCGGTACAACAGTACACACCAGTGCAGTGCTGGTGATACGAACATGCAAGCCAGAGGAATGCCATACTCGGCTGCGCAGCACGCCGCCACAGAAGAGCAGCACAGCAGCAGAGGCCATGCGAGCTGGTGGGAGCGGGCGCGATCCCACTCGCCGCAAGCAACAGACTTATTTTATTCGTTTTGTCTATTAGTGCCCTTGCTGCGCTGCTTTGCAGCGCGCCGCGTGCATGCATGCAAGCGTGAAGCGCCGTACGCACACGTGCGCAAACCACATGCACAAAAAAAAGTACTACGTAGTACACACATTTCTTCACCACTTTGGCTGCTGAGCGGCTCCGCACTTTTGCCCGCGCATGTGCGCCGGGCCAGAGCCAGAGCGCGCCTGGCACCAGGGTGTTCGCCGCAGCGCTGCCGCTGCTACCGCTTTGTCCGTCACACAGCTGTGAGCCGGCAGCCACGGTTGCGTCCACATGTAGGTGCCGTGGTGGCACGCCGGCGCTCTACTGCGCGCCGGCTGCTCTGCTGCCGCGCGTAAGAGGCAGCCGCTGCGGTACAACCAAAATAACATGAGGGACGGAAACACACAGCGACATTGGTGGGCCTGCTGGCGCTTGGCTGCCACTTGTCAGCAGCCCCTGCTGAGCACAAGCCATTGATGTGCTCAGCAGCCTGCACGCACCCGCTCACAACCACCTCCCCACCACCACCACCCCGATTGCAACTCCTGCGCGCACACTGTGTTCAACCCACGTTTCCCCCCTGTAGCCCTACCACTTCCCCCCCACATAGTGTGTGACACAGTCTCACCCTGCACGCTCACACTTTTTTCCTGCGCTTACAAGCCCTTGCCAGAGTGGCATGGCTACGCCCGGTTGGCAGTGGCGCTCTCTCCTCAGGCAGTCCCGCTGCTGAAGTGGCTTCTGCCATTGGTACTCAGCCGGCCTCTTGGGTAGCCTCCCTGCGCACACGCGGGGGAGCGGGAAGCACATGGACAGCCGCAGCGGGGGGAAAAGAGGTGACACACCGCATTTTTTGCATTTGTCCATAGTGATCAGCAGGCATGCGGCTACACATTCTCCATAGCTGCCGCGCCAGTCCCGCCTCCATGGCATGTTGGCAAGGCAAACCATGCCCCCCTCAATGTGTGTCTGTGGGCATGCCGGGGGGCCGCACATGACTGATGGATGCACGTGCTGATTTGCTGTTGAAGTTGCACTTCACAGTCACACAGACGGCAGCAGCACAGCGGTGCCATCAGACAAGCGTTTAATGTCTGGGCTGTGAACGCACACGCGAACCGACGGGCGGGGCGGGACAACATCTGCCCAGGCCACAGCCCCCCCTGAATTCACAACAACAAACAAACGTGCACTTGCACCAAGAGACGCACGGCAGGTCAAGCCTGTGAACACGCATGCGTCGCGGGGGGGGGGGAAGGGGGCGGCACGTGCCTGTCGCACGCCTCCACGTCATGGCGGTGCGGGTGCGACAAACAAACTTGCACCGACAAACGCACGGCAAGTCGAGCCCGTGACAGAAGCACGCATGCGCTAAAAGGGGGCGGGGGGCGGGGGGCACGTGCCTGTCGCACGCCTCCACGTCATCGGGGTGCGGGTGCGGCGGCGGCGGCGGCGGCGACACGGCGGGCAGCCCCTGCGCGGCCATCCAGTCGTCGCTGAGGTGCTTAGACATGTAGTTGCGGATGCCGTCGGGGAGGATGACCACGCACTTCTGGCCTCTCTTGAGGCGCCGCGCCGCGCTGACGGCCGCGGACATGGACTGTGCACAGGCGCGTGTGAGGGGGTGCAGGGCAGGGGGGGCAGTGGTGTGTGGTCGTTTGCATATGCTTGAGTGGGCGGGGAGTCAAGCGGGGTCGGCTGGTGTAGGTGGGAGTAGTCTGGCTGCAAACCCAATGGAGGGTGAGAAGACGCGCGAACTTCAACTGCAGAGTTGAACCTTTGGTGTGAGCGCCTCTCAATAGCGTAACTGAGCGCACATCGGAAGTCCGTGTGAAGACAGGGCATTGGCACATGTTTTAACACTCACAGGACAACTATGGTGCACACAACCCTCACTCGCGTGCACACACCGGGACAACAGAGGGCCTACTACGTAATTAGAGGTACAGCACTTGATGGTATCCTGTTGTTGTGTTTTAATCACTTGCGTGGCCACGCACCGAGCCGCTGGAGCCGCCGCACAGCAGTCCCTCGGCTCTGATGAGCCTGCGCGCCATGGCAAAGCTGTCTGCGTCATTCGTCTTCACCCAGAAGTCCACCAGGCTGCGATCGAGAACGTTGGGGATGAAGTCATAGCCGATGCCTTCCACCTGCCGTGCACACGAGAAAAACAGCAGCACCGGCATGGTTTATACGCTAACGAACGCTCATTGACTGTACATGAGCACCTGGAAAGAGCTGAGTTCTGAATGTCCCCGCCTGCACAGGAAGCCTCAGCAGCCGACCTGGTAGCCCATGCATGAGAGAGGGCCGTCAAGCTCGGCCTCGTTATCTTATGTAAACACTTCTGAAGTACTATACAAGTATCTTGAAGTATACAGCACATGCACATACTTCGATGTATTATGTGATTACTATGTATTGCTGCGCCGCCAAATGGCGTCAGCAGCAGCTGACCTGGTAGCCCTGGAGGCGCCGGTAGTCATTCCACGCCTCCAGCGCTGAGCATTGCCATCTTGCTCGCTAGCAACAGCATATTTGTTTGATCGTGCCTTTTTCCCAGTCACACGCACGCCATGTGGCACACGCCTTAAGCGGAGTTTTATCAATAGACTGCCATATCATGCCAGTGCGCTGAAGTATTATATGCATGTGTATACATAGCTTGGCCGCACAATGGCGTTAGCAGCCACTGACCTGGTAGCCCTGGAGGCGCCGGTGGTCGTTCAACGCCTCCGGCTGCGCCAGGATGCTGCCCACGGGGTCAACGCCCACCACGGTGATGTCAGGGCAGCGCTCTTTCAGCTTGCGTGCCGTGCCGGTCAGCGTCCCGCCTGTGCCGGCCGCCTGTGACGCCGCCAGCGCAGTGCAACGTGGTGGTAGTGCGGGGTGAGGCTCAACCATGCGACGGGGATTGCGTGCAAGCAGCACATGTGTGACACCCTGCCAGCGGCTGGCAGGCAGTTACTGCGGCTGGCTGGTTCAACGTGTCATTGACACACTGGTGCGCCGCGCCTACAGCCCCATTCAAAAAGGTCCGTGCGGCGCCGGGCGAGCGTCTACATGGTCAGCGACCACCTGCACCAGGCGGCACCGCCCATCTCCGTCTCTTCACACATGGACTTCAAGCACACATAGATGGAGCATATGCATGCAATTTAGCGGGCACTGCGGTGTTCAACTTCAACATGCCCATGTGCAAGCGCAGGTGCCGCGCGAGACCATTGCCTAGGTAAGGGGATTGTTTGTCTTGGAGAACCAAAGTGACTTTTAAAGTGGGGGAACATGGTGGCATGTAAAATCTACCGGTACTGGATGTAAAAAAATGTTTGTATATTTCGACCTCAAAAAAAAGCCAGGCATTTGACCAGCTACCCGTGCCACTGGCAGTACATGCACTGCTATTGAGCACCCTTACCAGCCAAAACACACGGCAGCACTCACCATGACCACCATGTCCACCTGCCCGCCGCACTGCTGCAGTATTTCCTCGGCCGTCCCCTCGTAGTGCGCCGCGGGGTTGCTGGGATTCTGCAAGTGGCATGGAAAATGGAGAAACTGCGGGAAGTTCATGGCGAGTACAGTAAGAGCATGGTGGTGAAGGGCACCTGCAGTTTCCCAGACGCTCAGCCAAGGTGCACTATGCATGCACAAAACATCGTAACTTTGGGTGTGCACCTAAGGCCATAAAGGTGCGACCACTTTGGAGCAACATGAGGGCAGTGTGGGGAAGCCAGCCAAAGGCGGTGTCTCGCCGACTGCATCCATGCAGCAGGTGTGCAGCTGGGGCACAGTGGGGACTTCTTGTGGGTGCCGAGCCCGCACTGCCGCCGTGTCACCGCATTCCATGTCGTGCCTACATGCAACTTCAACATGTACTTCGTATTTTGCACCATGTATACTGCTACACAGCAGTGCCTGCGTGCACCTACAACCATGTGCTACCGAGCAACACGACGTGCTACACAGCAGCAAGGCGTGCGCTGCCGCCGCTGCCGCTCAACAGAGTGGTTAGCGCTGAGCACCCCGCCCCTGCTCAGCACTGCGCGCAGGCGCACCGACTCGCGAGTCACACTCGTGCGCACCGAGTACTGGTCGAGTATGTGTGAGTTGGGTATCTCCCTCTGCAGGCGCAGCGCAACGCCGATGTGGCTCTCGGGCGAGTCGTAGGGCGCCTCGTTGGGCGTGCGGATGATCTCAGCGCCAAATGCCTGTTTAGCGGTAGGCACGCAGCAGCGCAAAGAAAATTTGAGCCAAATTGGGAGCCATTTTCGCCTGTGAAAAAAGGGTCTTGGTGCCCGCAAGAGGGGACGTGCTACAATTACCCCCGTGCCCCAAGCAGAGCTAATGAAATGATCTTGGCGCCAAAGGCCTGCTCAGCAGTAGGCACGCGGCAGCTCAAAGAAAATTTGGGCCGTCTTTGCCTGTGAAAAAGGGGTCCTGATGCCCGCAAGAGGGGATGTGTTACGTGTCAGCAGTGGGCACGCGCACCACGCACAGGGCGGCAGCGCGAAGAAAAGGGAGCCGTGTTTGCCTCTGGAAAAGAGGTCTGAATGCCTGCCAAGAGGGGACGTGTCACGGTCACCCCCGTGCCCTAAGCGGAGTTACATGCAAGTACGCACGGTTACAGTGCTCCAGGGGGAGACCCGGTGACAGCATGGCACTGCGGTGGCTTCAGGCTATGACCATGAATCAGGGGCAGGCTGGAGGTTTGGTTGCGGTGATGCCCCCCACCCAGCACCCCGCCACACACACAGACTGCAATGCATAGAGGTCCCTCCTCACTGCTTTTGGTTTCACGCGGTTGGCGGTTTTCTGGTTCTGGCTGGTATTGGAACACAAATTAAGTACTTGAAGTATCGATGTTGTTATAATATGCACGTGTTCCGCGTAGTGCATCTGCCCTGCACATCTGATCACGGTCGCAAATCACATGGAAGGCATATCGTAGATATCGGGGTACAAGACCCCCCCCCCTGGTATAAGATCCCCCCCCCCAGAATAAGGACCCTCCGGTTAAATGCACGAGGGGCATCTGGCAAGACCCTGGGTACCTTCTATATAAATGTATACAGAATGGGAAACTGTGGTATAACCCCCCCCCCCCGAATATGAACCCCCCGGTGTTAGCGACGGCCGGCACTCGGCGACACAACCGGGGGGTCTTATACCCCGCTATCTACGGTACTCTCACAACCGCAACTATAGTAACGGCAGTACTGCGGCAGCAGCTCTATTCACCTTGAGCACGTACACCTCCTCGCGGCTCATCTTCTGTGACATGGCCACGATCATACTGTAGTACCCAACGCATGAAAAAAACATAGTCCTTCACCCGCTAGTCTAGTGCCGGCACTACGCAGTGTACTTAAAAGTGTTATACTATGGTACTTTCGACGCCCAGGCCACTCCCCGACTTACCAGCTGTTCTTGCAGCTGCTGCTAACCTTTGTACGTACTTCTGAAGTATGTGACAGTGCTGCTTGCGGCAGCGGCACCGCACCTTGAGCACGTCCACCTTCTCGCGGCTCATGTTCTGCGGCATGGTCACGACCATACACACCGCATGAAAAGTATACTCCCGCAACCGCAAGTACTTCTGAAGTATAGTACTTGAAGTACTTCTAGAAGCAGTATTTTTTGCAGCAGCAGCGCCTCCACACCTTGTCTCGCGGCTCATCTTTTTCGGCATGGTGACAATCATACACACCACATGAAAAGTACACTCCGCACAACCGCAAGTATAGGACTTTAAGCAGTATTTCTGTAGCAGCAGATCCTGCACACCTTGAGCACGTCCACCTTCTCGCGGCTCATCTTCTGCGGCATGGTCACAATCATGCGGTACCCCTTCATGGCCGCAATCAGCGCCAGCCCTATGCCCGTGTTGCCGCTGGTGGCCTCAATCAGCGTGTCCCCCGGCTTGATGCGGCCGCTGCGCTCGGCGTCCTCCACCATGCGCAGCGCAATGCGGTCCTGCGCGCACATGAGAGCCATACACCAGCCCCAATAATGTTATACGCCGCACTCCATGCGTTATACACCATACTACATACTTCGAAGTATACACATACCATAATGCATGCGTTATACGTAGCGATGGGCCACAGCGTATAATTTTCGCATTGTACGCCGTATAACGTGTGCCGCTGCGCTCGGTGTCCTCCACCATGCGCAGCGCGACGCGGTCCTGCGCGCACATGAGAGCCATACACCAGCCACATTTATGTTAAAACAATGGCATGTGTGCCATACACCAGCCGCATTCATGTTACTTTTAGAAGTACTTCAAGAAGTATAAAAATGGGATGTGTGAGTGTAGAAACAATGGCATGTGTGCAGTCCTGCGGGCACATGAGAGCCATGCACCAAACGCATTTATTTTCAATAATGTGGTAGCAATGGCATATGCTGAGTGTGAACAACAATGGCAGTCCACACCAAGCGCATTCACTCTCAATACTGTTTGAACAATGGCATGTGCTGAGTGCAGCAGCAATTGCACGCCCGTGAGAAGTGCAAGTAAATGCTACTGTAGTACTACTAGTACAACTGCTACTGTACTTCAGGTGAAGTACATACCAGTACTCCTGTACATGACACATACCTGGGAGCAGCTCGCCTGGGACATGGGATTGTAACCCACTAAATGAGTGGTGCGGCAATGTACTAGGCTTACATCAGCGTGCACCAATGCTGAGCATTGCCATATGGTGTAGCTGTAACAGCAGACAGTGTGTTTGGTCATGCTTTCCCCACTCATGCGTGCGCACTGTGCACAGGGCTTTCCGCGCCCTAAGAGGACTTGGATAAATTATGGATACATGGTATCCGCGTAACTTGGAATGCATCCCTGCGCGTACATGAAATCCATTCACTTCATGTATCTGTACACACGGCAGTGCTGAGCAAGTGTGCTGCACGGCACCCACATGCCCATGCTGCCAGCAGTGCGTCGCTGCGGCGTCCGCACCTTCACGGACCCGCCGGCATTGAAAAATTCGCACTTGGCCAGGAGCTCGCACTGCAGGCCCTCCTCTGCCATAATCCTGCTCAGCAGCAGCAGCAGCACCAGCAGCACCAGAGGCAGCAGCAGCAGAAGCAGCAGCAGCAGCAGCAGTGCTCAGCAGCAGCGGCGGCGGCACCCAGCCCGAACGCATGGGTCGGGCGCTGCACAAATGTGGTGGTGACGGTGGTGCTGCTACTGCGGTTGTGGCGCTGTTCCGGCGCTGCTAATAGCTCGGTCAGCCCGCCATTGCCCCCATTTCAGACAAGAACGGGCGCCGTGAGACCCTAAAACCGTCAAATATACTGGGGGTTGGTTGCCGTTGCACCCACCACCACCCCCAGTCTTGCAACGCAGGTTTGCTGCTGGTTGCCAAGCCATAGTGCACCATTGGGGGTCCCATCAGAGGAGGTGCCAGAGGACAGGAAGCGAGGAGCAGCAAACGTGCGGCTGGAGTCGCAGCGACGGTGGGTGAGCGGCTGCGAAGCGTCCAAGTGGATGGCTCTCCGCCTCGCCGCTTGCCGCTGCCTTACTGCTGCCACACCGAACGGCAGTCGTCACAGGCCAATGCTTGCGCCACTTCCTGGAGTATGCAAGCGGCAGGGGGCAGCGCGCAGGTGGTGGCGGCGAACAAGATGCGGTCAGCAGCGGTTGCTGCTGCCGCGCTGTCTCACCTGTTCAGACGCACCATCGGTGTGTTGCCCACGTGCTCCAAGACACAGTCCGCGATTGGGGGGGGTGTCACCTTGCGGGCGGCAGGGGGGGCCACCCTGGCACCGCCGTCCCTGATGGCACACGCTGAGGCGGGGGCATGCTGCACAGCAGCGGAAGGGGCGGCCTTGCCAGCTGCAGCAGCAACGCCGTTTGCCGCTACTACAGCCTGGTCCATGGTCAATGGATCCGGCAAGAGAGGAGATGTGAGGGCGTTACTGGAGTGGTTGGAGACAACTTGGAGTGGTGCCCGATCACAACACCTCTTGTAACACCGACGGTGTGCGTGTGCACTGGGGGGGGGGGGCTGCATCCAAGCCAGTCTGCTGGGCAGCGTGCACCCCACACCGTGTCAACGTTCGAGCGGCTCCGCGGAGTTTCGGCACTTCAACTCGTTTGAATCGCTGCCTTCCCGCCTTAAACTTATCCTGTGCAAGGATCGACACACAGTCGAGCTTGGTGCGCACACCGGTGAGCAGGTGGCAAAGCTACAAGCAACGACCCCGGCCACAGCAGCAGCTGCTCATGCAGCTCACAGGGCCCTCTGCACACTCGGCCAGCTTGACAACTGCATATGGAGGCGAGCACGTGAGCACGTGAGTGGGCTGGCCAGCCCGCCATAGGATATGTACCGCCAGTCTGGTCCCTACCTCACATGCCAAGTGCGGCCCCGCAGCTTCAACCAACGTCAGAAGCAGTGCTGTGCTGCAGTCCCTTGGTGTGGCAGTTGCACGCAGCAGCACTGTCAACAAACTCGTCGTGCACATGATCAATTACAGGTGCCACCACTGGCGGACATCTGCTGCGGCAAGACAGAGTCACACGTCACACATACACACACACACCGCCTGCAGTGCCTGAGTAGAGTAGGAGGGGAGGCAAACTTCCATGAAAGTGGATGTTCTCAAACTGTGAACTGCACCTCTCATCGGTCCAATAAAGCTGTGTAAAGTACACAATGCACACACAAAAAAGAATGGCGCCGGAGTGCTCTGGCGCGCACTGTACGCCGCGTGTCCAACCTGTGCGCACCCTTCCCACTCCCGTCATGTACTACCCCAACGTCGCACGTGCGGTGCACTGGGAGCGGCGCATCAGCTGCTGCCGCACGGCCCGGTGCCCCGCTCCCGAAAGGAGCGTGCAGCATCCGTGGCCGTCGCTAACGTCCCAGGCCCGCCGTGCCCATCATGCCAGGGGCGCACCATAGTGCTCAGCAGCAGCCTCGCCCCGCACGGGGGGCGAGCCGGCGTGCCGCCCCTGCCGCCAACCCACACACAGAATGGTGTGCAGAGTAGTGGCTGACAGCTATCCCCCCCAACACACACAACCCCAACCCCTACTAACCCATTCCGCTTGGCGCCCTCAAGAGGAACTGCGCCCGCCGCCTATGGGGGGATGATACCCCCCCCCATGCTCAGCAATCAACGGCTATGCCCCCCCCCCCCACACGTTTTCCCCCCCCTTGTTCCACTTGCACACTCGCTTGGCACACCGTGGGGGCTTGCCTGCTCACACTTTGCCGCACACACCACCACCACCGGACTACAACTGGAGCCAGGTCGAGAGGCGAGCGGGGCGTCCGAGTGCAGGCCGGCCCGCCATAGGATATACCGCCATCAGGAGTCTGTACCTCACGCTCGCATTTGCCCCCCCCTCACCCCCCCCTTCCCCTCCCATCACGCCTCCTCAGCCGCCGCAGCCTTAACGGGGAACGCACGGCTCGGCAGAGACGCCGCGCGCGCAGGCACCCGCGGGGGGGCCGCCTTCCCTGTGCCGCCGCTGGCGCCGCGGCGCGCGCCCCCGCCGGCCTTCTGCGCGCCCGCGGCCTCCGCCAGTATGGCGGCGAACGTGGGGCGGTCCGCGGGCCGCGTCGCCCAGGCGCGCCTCATGATGGCAACGTGCGTGCCCACATTGTGAACGTTCGACTCGGAAATGGCGCCGTCGGGGAGGCGCGGCCGCTCCCCGCGCGCGAGCACCGCGCTCACCACCTGCCCCACTGAGAGCCCGTGCCATGGGTTGCTCGCTTCGGCGCCGTGCGCCCCCGCGAGGACCTCCCACGTGACGACGGCGTAGGCGTAGACGTCGGTTTTGAAGGAGGCGTGGGGGGCGGCGCCGGCGCCGGCGGCGGCGCCGGGGGTCAGGGGGGCGCGCGGCCCGTCAAAGCACTCGGGCGCCATCCAGGCGACGGTGCCGCCGGCAAAGACGCTGCGGCCCGTGAAAGAGCTGATGGTGTTGGTCGTCTTGCTGAGGCCGAAGTCGGTGAGCTTGGCGCGGAACATGTCCGTGATGAGCACGTTGTGGCTGCGGAGGGGGGGGGGGGCGTGTCATGAGGGGCAATTGCGGCAGTGAGTGGTTTGTTGGCGCGCGCGCAGAGTGCGTGTGGGGGTGGCACGGGCGTGGCGCAAGGTGGCAAGGGCACCACTCATGCCCCCGCCCCCCCCCCGCTGAATGCCGCACAATTCACACACCGCTTCCCCCCCCCTGGCACCGAGGGGGTGCAGCGAGAGGGCACCGTGGTGACGGCGGGTGTGTGTGGTACAGGCAGCGGTGTGCACGCGAGCAGCGGGCGGGCCAGGGAGAGGGGTGGGGGTGCGCGACAGCGGCGGCAGAGTTCACTTGGGGCACAGTGCTGGAGCACCAGGGACTGGGGTGGGGTTGGTGGCCAACCCCCCCCAGGCTGCAGGCATGAAACAGTCGTGGACTATGTGCCAGCCTGCTTGTAAATCGCCAAGCGCACTTTGGCACCAACCTCTTGAGGTCCCGGTGCGTGACGTTGTTGGCGTGCAGGAACTGCATGCCCTCCGCAATGTCGCACAGCACCTGGTGGCGCATGCCCGGGGTGAACTCGCCCCACAGCGGGCCCGTGTTGAGGACCTTGCGCAGGCTGCCGTGTTGCATGAACTGCGCCACACACACACGCACACACACACACACACACACCGGGGCGGCAATGCGGTGTGCACATGAGACCTCTGCTGCGTACCCTCTCAAAAGCACGCGGCAACAGCGGCAGCACGCACCGCTGGCACGTGCGTGGGCGAAAGGAGCTGGTTTGATCCCCACACGAGGGCGCCCCATAGCCTCCTGCCCAGTGCATGCCGGCATCGCTGCCAGTGTGGCTCGTGGCGCTCTGCACACAGCTGCAGCGGTGGCTGTGCGGCCACAGCGGCGGCTTAAAACCTCTGCGTCTTCCAGCGGTCGGGCTGTCGTGTATGGCACCTATAATGCTGGAGAGTTGGTCACAAAAACGACACCTGTGATACAGTAGCAGGCACGCCCACAAGTGCACATACAACTGTAGTACTTCCAAGTACATCGACCTACAGTAGTACTACTGAAGTATTTACTTCAAAAGTATGTACGTTCATGAGAGCAGTCAAGTGCCATTTCGGCAGTCAAGTGCCATTTTTGCGCACGAACGGTTGGGCCGCCGCGGCCGCCGATCCCCCCTCACCTCCGTGAGCAGGGTGAGCTCGCTGCTGGAGGCCGCGCACCCCACCAACTCAACAATGCGCGCGTGGCGCATCTTGGTCAGCACGTACAGCTCGCGAGTAAACTTGAGATAAATCTGCGCCACACACACGGGGGGGAACCAATTGCAGGGGCACGCGGGGGGGGGCGCGTGTCAGTGAAAGATGAGAGGCATGCGCTGTGCGGTGGCGTGGCGGCGGTATCTGCTGGTGCGCACGCGCGCGCACTGTGAGGCTGAGCAGCCAGCCGTGGCATCCGGCAGTGGGCGCTGTGGCGCTCAGAGGCACGCTGCGCGGTGGCGGCGGCGGCGCCGCAGCACAGGCGGGTGCCAGCCGGCCGTGTGTTAGCTGCCGCCATAAGACTCCTGGCCGGCGCTGACACTTGTGGCAAGTGGAATGGGGGGTGGGGTGGGGACACTGCTGAGGGCTGCCGCGCCCCTGGGGTGCGGCATGGCTGCCGGTCTTTTGCAGTGCGGCGCCGGCTGTCGCCGACTGCTGCGGGCGCAGTGCACGCTGGCACTGGCTTGGTGCTGCCGCTAGGGCGGGCGGGACACGGCAAGCTGCCTCCACTGCGTTGACTGTGGTGTTGCTCAAAATGTGGCGTGTGGTGAGGGATGCAGCCGTGGGCGGAGGCACGCGTACCTTTTGAAGCTGCTCAGCGGACATGTCGCCCAGCCGCAGGACCTGCACGCGAGCAGCGCACACAGCAGCAGAGTTCCAGCAGGAGGAGCGACCGGCGGGAGGGTGAGCCGCAGAGGACACGCAGGCAGGCAGGCGGTCGCATGTCACATGAGCAGGGAGAGAGTGCCATGGTCACCGACTGTACACACGCCAGCTGCACGACATCATGTGTGCTCTGGTTTGGTATGTTTTGGGGTGGCCCCCCAGTGTGCTGCAACGGGCGTTCTCACGCGGGGAGCAGTCGACAGCGGCTGTGGTGGGTGACATACAGCTCCATGGGGGCTACCAAAAATCGGCGCGCCATGGTGGCAGAGGCGGCACACGGCGCTACTTGCTGAGCCAGAGAGCCAAACCTGCCAAGATATGGCCCCAACGCTCCACTGCGAGGGAGCGAGAGCGCCGCCCGGCCGAAGCGTGCACCGTGAGACAGTACGCTGCCCACAGCCAAACACTGTGGTGTGGAAAGCGGGTGGCGGCAGTCGGAAACGCGTACCTTTGCGGCGCGCACCAGCCCCTGGTGCTCTGCCTTGTACACGACGGAGGAGGCGCCATGGCCCACCGGCTGGTCGCTCACGCGCCGGATGTTGTTGGGCGGGATCTGCGCGGGCGGCGGCGCGCCAGTTTCAAAAACACGGTCAGAGCACCAGTGTCAGAGTGTGGCGGCGCCGCATGGTGGCGACTCTGCCGCAACACAGGCTGGGCCAGCAAAAAAAAATGAACCGTAAGTAAGCATGTGTTGCGCTGCGCACGTGCACGCTGTCCACGATGCGCGCCAGGTCCGCCCAAGTAGTGTAGTCGCCCCCTGGGTCAACACTTTTGTTGGGCCCAAATAAAGAGGGTGAAGAATATTTTGGAAAGCCACTCAAGGCGCACGTGGCCTCGAGCGTGTCAGCATGCATGGCATGGGATCTTGCACACCCACAAATGCAGATACATGAAAATACTTTCAAGTACTTCAAAGTACTTTCGGCCCAGACGGGGCATCCTAAAACAATGTGTACCCCGCAGGAGCGCACCTGCACACTGTCCATTATTCCCGCGAGCTCTGCCATGTCAACGTGCGACATGCGCGTGCCGGCATGCACGCCATGGGCTCTTGCACACCCACAACTCCCCCCCCAACTGATCTAAACATCACGGCACCAGACGCGGTACCTAAATGCAGCACAGCGCATACTGCGCACCTGCACGCTGTCCATTATGCGCGCCAGCTCCGCCATGTCGACGTGCGACATGCCGCTGCCCTCGAGGCTGAACGAAAAGGGGCCGCTGTACGAGCCCGAGACCGTCAGCGTGTCGCCGGGCGCCGCCGTCAGCAGCGCCGGCTTGCCGCTGCCGCCCTGCTGCGCCTCCCCCCCCGGCACCGGCTCCCCTGACACGCGCCTCTCCCACTTGTTGAAAGCTGATGCAAACGTGCTCAGCTTCACCTGCACCTCGTCCATGGCGCTGCGCAGCCGCAAGGGGAATGGGGGGAGGGGGGGCCGGGGGGGGTGTGACATTGTGTGTGTGGGGGGGGGGAGGGGGAGCCAGTGCCGGTGGCAGGAAGAGTTGTTGGTGTGCGTGGGTGATGGTGGTGTAGCGTGCGGATGACGCACGTGGCAGGCGCATGGGTTTGGAGTGAGTGCTCGTCGGCGCAACTCATTTAAGACATGTTAGCTCATGTTTCCATGACTAGAGGAGGCAAGCCTCTTGCCGCTTGTTGGAAGGCATGCGCTAGCATCCCGTGAGACATGCAGTGCGCATTGTGTGGGCGGAGGGAGCCGCGGCGCTAAGGGCCAGTACTGCAGTTGATGCACCAGGTGACGGAGGCATGGGCCCGGGTGCAGCTCTGAGGGGAGGAGGGGGGGGCCAAGGCTGCTGCCACCGCCACCCCACTGGCGCTGCTGCCAGCTGCTGCCGCGCTGCACTGCCGGGCCACGCCCCGCGCGCTGCCGCCGCTGCCACCACCGCCGCCACTGCCGCCACTGCACCCAAGCCTCCAGCCACCAGCGCTGCAGCCGCCAGTGCCACACACCACATCAAGCCAGTCACCACGCACGCACGCAGGGGGGGGAGGCGCGTGCGCACCGCGGCGCACCTGAGTATGAGGCTGACGTTCTCATCGATGCGGAGGTTGATGGCGAGCGTGCTAACGCTGATGCCGAGCTGCAGCTTCTGCATGGCGCCCGCAAGCGCCGTCGAGGCGTCGTTGATGAGCGTCTGCGTGCGGCGCGACAGCGCAAACTGCGCCAGCATGGACGACGCCTCGTGCTTGCGCGCCAGCGTCAGCAGCGTCTGCAGAGG